>JALJEE010000597.1:0-56794 GCA_023231475.1 Seison nebaliae
CAACAACCCCCATGTTTATTAACCATACTTGGTTTAACATTGGAGCGGAAATGTTATATTTGTATGTGAATACTCAAAATGCGGTATTCACCTTTGGCTGTACAAATGTAGTCGATACAAAATACAATAATTGCAGAATAAACAAATATAACTACTTTCATCAATATACAATTTACATTATATATTGCGACAATGGAATGAGAGCACGAATAGGATTCGAACATGATACTTGGTATTGGAGGGAAAATATCATATGTGAATCGTTCTCTCCAGAGAAGGAAAGACTTATTTATGTAGATTTCTAAGAATTATCGATACGATGATTATAAATATTAAAATAATATAAATTTCAGAAATTGTTTTAGAGCCAACAACAGGTGGACAAGTTGTCAATGAACATTTTGACTAATTTTGAAAAAGGACATCAATTGAAAGCTGATTTGCTTACGTAAGTTTTTTTCAACAATTTTTTATCGCATATGAAATTGAAAAAAACTAATTTTCAAATTTTAGATTTCATAAAATTAAATTATAATTTGAAAAAGAACTTTTTCATAACCATATTTCATTCTTTCAATTTCAGTTTTTATTACAAATTTTGCAATTTGCAATTTACTTATTTTTTAAGTAAGTACCTTAATTTTTAAGTATTACAAAAACATTTTAAAGAACGTTTAAAAGAAAAATTATATGGAATGAAGTAAAATTAAAATTTTTTTTTTCTGTTCACGAATATTGATTGTTGATTAAACGGCCGACTAATCCTTCTCGAACTTGAGTGGTGCCAGCACCGATTGTTGCTAATTTCGAATCTCTCCAAATTCGATTGATTTCATCAAATCGTTCACAGTTCTCCAAATCTTTCGATGAGAGTTAAAAATGAAGAAATAATTAAAATATAAACTTGTGAAAGATAATAAATGATTAGTTATAGAGACACATTCTTCAGCTAGATGTAAAATGATTGAGGTACATTCAATTGGAGAATAAACTCCTCGATCAACCGAACGTACTACCGTATAAAGATAAGAACGACAAGCATTAATTCGAGCATAAATTTTGAATAATTCATATCTCATGAATTGTTGATTAGAGAAAGATTTTTTGAATATTTTAAAAATTTCTTCCATTTGTCCTAATGCGGCGGCGGATAAGACTAATCGTTCAAAGTCCAATCCACTCATCAAAATGTAGACGCCTTTCAGTTTCTTCCCAAGAATATTCTCCTCATCAACTTCAACATTATCCAATATCAATTCACAAGTATTACTTCCTCTCATTCCTAATTTGTCGAATTTTTTTGAAAGAGAAAAACCGTTCAAATTCCGTTCAACGAGAAAAGTTGTTATTCGATGGGAATTTGATAATTTCTCCGTTCCCATTTCATCGTCATCAGTTCGACAATAAATAATGAAAATATCAGCATCATTTCCATTTGTTATCCAATATTTGGATCCATTCAAAATATATTTATCTGAATTCGATTTTTTTTTTGCTGTTAATTTCATAGAAACGACATCGGATCCACTATCACTTTCACTCATAGCAAGAGCTCCCACGAATTCTCCTGAACATAATTTTGGTAAATATTTCTCTTTCTGTTTCTCATTTCCATTTCTTATCAACTGATTGATACAGAGATTGGAATGAGCTCCATATGATAAGGAAAAGGCTCCAGATCGTCGACTTAATTCCTCACAAATGATACAATGTTCTTCATATCCAAATGATGCCCCACCATATTTATGATCAGCGGTCGGTCCTAATAACCCCATTGACCCTAATCGACGAAAGAGATATCGAAAATTTTTCAAATTATTCTTCTTTTCTGCTTCTTTCACTCTCTTCTCACTCAATTCGACATTAGCGAAATATTTCACTAATTTCCGTAACTGTTTTTCCCAAACATTTCCATGACTGTCATAACTATTAATGAAGAGTTGTATAGAAATGGAACTTCGCTTTTATTCTTACTTTCTCCCAACGTCGAACTGATGGAACGAAACGAATTAATTGCAAGTTTCTTTAAATTCATTCTTTCTTCACATCTGTTATCAGTTTTGTCTTTGTATAATGGAAATGTAATTTTGATGTTATATGAACGATTTGATTTAAGAAATTTTTCTGAAAAAATTAATGAAAATTTGAAAAATAATACGAAACTTATTTCAAAAATTTTAATAAATTGAAATTTTTCGGAAAATATCTACAGATGGAAATTATTTTGAAAATATCAATAGAAAGAAATTTCTGAAAATAAAATTTAAGAATTTAATTAATAATTAAATATAATATTTTATAATATAAAATTTATATTATTATTATTAAAGACATAAAATGATATTTTCTTAATAAGATGGAAAGAAGTTTTCATTTTAATAGTTGGTGGATGGAGAAGCTACTTCATGATAATCCATTTCTAATGCTGCTAAATCTTCTCTAGCTTCGACAAATTCCGATTCCTCCATTCCATCCAAAAGATAATGATGAAGGAAAGCTTTACGAGAGAACATTAAGTCGAATTTCCTATCAATTCTTACCCAAGCTTCTCCTATTGCTGTAGTGTTACTCAACATGACTACAGCTCGTTGAACTTTAGCTAAATCTCCACCGGGTATGACCGTTGGTGGTTGATAATTGAGACCGATTTTAAATCCAGTTGGACACCAATCGACGAAATTCATTTGTCTCCCATCTTTTATTCGATTTATGGTATTCGTCACGTCATTACCGGTGACATCGCCACGATAAAGGAGCGTGACGGCCATGTACTTTCCTTGAGATGGACGACATTTAACGATTTGATTGGAATCTTGGAAACAATCGGTGGTGATATCGGCAGTAGTTAATGAGGAATGTGAAGCTGTTTCTACACCCACAACTGGAGCATAAGCAATTAATGGAAAATGAATTCGTGGATATGGAACGAGATTTGTTTGAAATTCAGTAAATCCCACATTATTTTGTCCTTCGAATCGAAGTGGAGCCGTCACACTTGAACACACTTGAGCTAATAAACGATTGACATTAGTAAATGTCGATTTGAGAACTTTTAATTTTTTCACAAGAATATCATAAACAGCCTCGTTATCTAAAACGAAACAACAATCAATATATTCCAATTGACTATGAGTTGTCAGAATGGAATTATATGGTTCCACCACTTCACTATGTAACACTGGTGATGGATAAACAGCTAAAGAGATTTTAGTTTTTCGTCCATACATCTGATTAATTTTATCGGTGAGAAGAGCGGTAAATCCGGAACCTGTACCACCACCGAATGAATGATAAATGAGAAAACCTTCAAAACCGGAACATCGATCGACTAATTTTCGTATTCGATCCATCGCTACAGAAATGAATTCGGAGCCGATGGTATAATAACCTTTTGCGTAATTAGTTGCCGCATCTTCTTTTCCATTGATCAATTGTTCAGGATGGAATAATTGACGATATGTTCCGGTTCGAATTTCATCCAAAACTGTCGGTTCCAGATCAACAGACACTGCTCTTGGAACAAACTTTCCAGCGGCTGTTTCTTCGAAAAAAGTTTGGAACGAATTATCTATGGCACCATATGGTGCCAGACTTCTTGGAAGATAACCATCAGGTTGAATCCCATGTTCCAGACAATATAGTTCCCAACAAGCGTTTCCGATTTGGACACCGGCTTGTCCGATATGAATACTGACAATCTCTTTCATCACAACAAATGATAAATGGAAGGACGAAAATTAAAAAGAAAAAGAAAAAATTAAATTTTTTGACAGAAACTTCAATTGAGTTCCGAAGAATACGCTCCTAATCATTTCACTCAATTTTTACATATTTTCCTCAAAAGAATTTCCAATTTGAAAAATTCTATAAAAAAATTGATTAATAAATTTCTTAATTTGTTTATTATTCGTTGAAAAAAATTTCTAAAGTTTCAAACATCAGATCTTCTTTATTTTCATAAGAGACTCCAAAAACGACAATAACAATTTGTTGAGCTTTCCATTTATGTTCTCATTGAACTTGTTTCCAATTGACCGTTTTACCCTCCAATGGATGTTCCGTATTGGTCGGATCGATATTCGGGTGAATATCCCGAGCGACTATCGTCGGATCGGTCTCCAAATATTTGTAAACGAATTTCATAAAATCGGAAACGGATTTCATGTCATCATTTTGCATCGTTACCACCGTAATTGGAGCATAAGGTGTTTCTAAAGAAACATCTTTCTCATCTGTCGAAATCGATTTTCTCAACTGATCTAATTGTTTCTGCTCTTGCAATGTGTCGTTCATTATCTTTATCATATTTTGATGTAATTTACCTCGTTCTCTAATCGGTATCTTATCCTTATTATTTACCACCATATTTGCCACTTTATTCACCGTTTTCAAAGTGGTCTCCATTTCTTTGGGATTAGTAACGGATTCGATTACCGATTTCGTACTAGGTCTCTCATGAATTCGATGTTCAAATTCGGAAAGCAAACTTTGAAATTCCTTTTGATATTGTACGAGTTGAATTTGATTCAATTTACTTCTTTCTCCCGGATCTGTTAGAACATTCTTCAAATATTCTAATCGTTTAATGACGGAGGGAGGAATTGGTTGTGTGTGGAAGTAGGAGAGAAGTAAAGTTAATTGGAGAAAAATTAATTGAATTGTTTTCATCAAATCAATTAAGAAAAGATAAAGCAAACGAAAAAAAAATGAAGTAGAAAGCCAGAAAAAATAATATTGACAAACGATATTATTAAACTTTTTAATTTTTTTTATTTTCTTCAAATCTCTCCCTCTTTCGTGTTCTTTAACACTTTAAGAAATGTTCGGAATGCTCTCCCAATCTTTTGATATCTTTCTCGTTTCTGTTCCTCCTCAATTTGTTTCTCGTCTCGTCGATCGATGATAATATTCGGTTTCAAACCAATCTCATCAATCACTTCCTTAACAATGGGGAATATTTTCATAGATTCGGTTTCAGTCAAATTAAATTTCCTCATTTTCTTCAAAATCGAACTCTCAATTAATTTGATAGTTTTCTTCTTTATCATTTGTTCTGGTACCGCTACTGGTCGTATACTTTCGGTATCATTTAAAAATTTTTCATAAACTTCAACTGGTGTGTCATCATCTTCGGATATTTTCTTTTTTTCATTCGATTCATAATTGGATGAAGCGACATTGATATATGTTTGTGAGAATGAGATGAAGATGAAGGAAAATGATAAAGATGGTAAAAGTTTCATTCAAGAGTTAGAGATTGAATTATGGAAAATAACAATTTAATTAGAAATGAAAAGTAAAATAGAATGAGAAGAATAAGATAAACAATTTTCTTTATTGATTTACGATTATCACTAAATTTGAGTGATGAATTTCAAAAAAAAAATGAGGTAAAAATGAAACATCATTTGACAATTAAAAGTAACTCGAAATAAATTGAAACTTTGAAAAAAAATTATTTTTTATATAATTAAAAATTTTCAAAATAATTTCTTAATGAGGAAGTATATCGGTAATGGAATTCCAAATTTTTCGAATGAATCCTGGTTTTTCAATTTTAGGAATTCGTTTAAAAATTTCCGTTTTCGGAATTTTACCCGGTTGAATTTCCCTTAATTTTTCTTTGACTTTTTCATAGACACCTTTCGGCATAAACTTCTTTATGATGAAATCAATCATATGATTCTTCTTCACTTTTCCAGAGGCGGTCGTATCGTTTCGAATTGTATGGTCTGCTTCTCGTTGAATACCGGCCAATCTTTTGGAACCTTTCCTACCTTCGAAGAAATTCATCAATTTTGAAGAATTGAAATTGAAGATATTTCCCAGAGCGAAACTGGCCAATAATGGAACTCCCATTGATTTGGCTCTATCCAGAAAACGGTTTTTTTTCGCTTTCTTCTTTTCCTCTCCCATCATATTGTCCAATTCTTTAAATTTCGCGTCCGTCAATTCTTTGTACGTCATTTTTGAATTTGACGGTTCAGGTGGAAATTCGGTTTTTGGTTTATTTTTATGTAATAATTTTTGTGCCATCAATGCCATCATTACGGTTGGTATTGCTGATTTGACAGATGATAATTTGGATTTCTTTTTCGATCTCTCTTCCATTTGATGTTCGAGTTCTCTTTTTTCTTCGTTAAATTTCTCTTTTATATGAATTGGAAGTTGAGCTACAACTTCTTTCAATTCAATATCATTATCTTTCAATTCATTTATAACTGCGTCATAATGTGTTGTATCTTCCTTCTCTTCAGATTGTTCATTTTGAAGAGAATTATGAGACTTCTTCATAATCGTAACAACATGTTCACCAATCTTTTCATCATTCTCTGATAAATCTGATGCTAAATGACTTAAACTTTTCAATTTATCTAGAGCATGAAATTTCGTTAATATTTCTTCATGTTTCTTCGCATTATGGATAGCAGCAAATTTCCAGAATTCCAATGGTTTATTATGATGGTCTTTTAACGATTCGAGATATGAACTGGAATATGTTTCAGATGTTCCTTCTTTATATGGTTTCAATGGAACATATTCTTCATCCACTTTCTTGTTCGAAGTTTTATTTAAACTGATAAAATTATTTAATAAAATTATGCTAACAATAGAAATTTAACTTTGGGACAAATGCCACATCAATACCGTCGTCAGATAATGGAACCAAACTGTCGTTCTTCCAATAAAACGAATCAACCCCTCTCCGTTGGACATAAGGAAGACCAGTGGCATCACTTTGTTGTTTGGCTCGAATAAAACTAGCATAATCTTTAATCGCTTCTGGATCATCTCCTTTCTGCGCTACCAATATCGTATTATGAGTTCGATTTGCATTTTCTGCAATTTATGAGATTTTAAATTTGAAAATTTAAAATATAAAATAACTTTCCGCTGCTTTATATTCGTTTAATAAATGAGTAAAGTTTTTGACTAATTCAATTTCCTTTTCTTTCGATATTGGAGAAGGAGTAGTTGAAGGAGGTGGTGAAGGAGGTGGTAGTGAAGGAGATGGTGCTGATGGAGCAGATGGTGTAGATGATGGTTTTGGTGAAGGAGAGGATGATGGAGTAAAAATGTTTGTATCGTTTTCTTGATTTTCGGATATTTCTTGTTTAGTCATATTTGTCGAGACTTTATCTATCAGATCTATATCATCCTCATCATCCTCATCATCATCATCATCATCATCACCATCTTCTTCTTCTTGAAGTTCATTATTGTCTGATTTTTTCACCGTGTCTCTAGCTACAGCTGCTGTTTTACTTTCATCCTTTTCATTTTTCTTTGGAGAATAACCAGAATTAGAAGTATTTTCGTCATAATTATAATTAACATATTTATCAGCAACATCACCAGATGCTTCTAAATCATCATCATCATCAGTATCTTCATCGTCTTCAATATCTTTTTTTATATCAGTTTCTTTATTAGCATATTCGTTCCGATTAAAATCAGTTTCATCTTTAATTCCAGGAAGATTTTTCGAAGTCAAATGATTTATTTCATCTTCCAATTTTACATTGATGGAATATTGAAATAATAGAATCACTAGATAAAAGTAGAAAATTAAATGAAAAGTAAAATGCATAGATAGCGAAAAGAGAATCAACAATTCAGATTGCTTAATCTTTCATGTTTCAGTTGTTAAACTCGACCGTTTTCAGATTAACTTTCAAATAAACACTGCATAATAAATTGATAATTTTTAAATAAAAATCATTTTAATTATCATAACTAAATCATTTAGTCTTTATCAATCAAATGAATGAACAATTAACATAATATTATTGACATGAAAGAGTTTCTTATGCCGATTAAAATCGATTGGAACATGATTATTTATTAATGAAAGGAGAACATCAATTTCAAATTATTCAATAAAAATGTGATTATTTCATATTAAACTCCTAAAGGAATGACATCTGTTTAATCTAAAGAAATTTAAGTAAAATTCCTGAAGTTCAAGTTCATGCCAATTATTGATGTTTAAACGTTTCTTCTCATAAATATAAATGTATCTGAAAATTTTCTTCATTATCTTCGCCCTAATACAAATTGGACAATGTGCTTTATGTTAGTTCTTTTTTATTCTTATTCTATATTATTCTTTAATAAAATTAATTAAGTTAATTTCTTTAATAATAAAGGAGTCGCTGCGAAAGAAAAAGAATTAGAAGAGCGACAACAACTGTTGTCGCAAAGGACAACCGATCTGATAGCGGAAGAACGAGATAAAGAAATTAGAAGATATATGTCTCTACATCCTTCGGTACGTGCAACTTTTCATCCCCCTCTTTCTCTCACCCAAACTACTCCACCGCCCATAGTTGTAGTGGTACAGCAACCGAAAAATTGGTGGGATAAATGGACGTCTTGGTAAAGCGAAAAAAAACTTCATAATTTTTCAATTTCGAATGAATTAAGAAAAGATAAATACTAAAATTATTTAAAGAATAAATTCTCAATTTTAATTGTTAGGTTGGATCATGAAAAGAATGAATATTGAAGTTTTTAGAGAATTTTTCAAATTTTCTTTGGTTGAATAATTAACGATTGATAAGCTGAGAAGATTTTCTCAATTAATTTTTCCTTTATGAATTTCACATCTTATCAAAATGATAAGTAACTTTACTCTCTTATATGGAATTGGCTGACGTTGTATAATAATTGAGAATTGGAAATTATCTTCTTCTGATAATTCTATTGATTCATCATCTCAATCGATTTCTATAAATGTTTCTGTGTTGTTTTTTCCAAGTGATAATCGGTTTGAAAGAGAACTCATTTTCTCTTATTTACTTTATTGTTCGACGTTTAAGAATTAGAGTAGAAAAGTCATTCGAACTTCGTGAAAGATCATCATATGTCTCATTTTGAGGTGTGAATCGTTGGGAAGACGAAAATGATTGTTCATCATCAACATTTATTCATTGAAGAGAAGAGACTGATTAGGAGAATGAAACTTCCTTCGTATTTGTTTAAGAATGAGGAATAAAATTTGTAGAATTGGAAGAAATGAGAGAAACGTTCGATCAAATAACATTTATTCCAACTGTGAATCTTCTTTATTCACAAGGAAATGTAACAAAAAACATTATCAGATATAGAAACAACTTGTCTCATTTCTCAAATTTCTTTTAGTTGAAACGTTGAAATTCTTTAACAACTTATTAAAGGAAATTCTTAAAGGAAATTGTTAGAATATAAAAAAAGTTCGATGAAAAAGAAGAAGATAATTGGAAAAAAATTTAATAAATTAAAATAACTTATTAAATAAAATAATAATTCAAAAAAATTCTATGACTAGAAAATTTTTCTTTTTCTATTAACATTTTTTTTCTTTTCTATCATTTATTCTATTATTTAATTTTTCTCCTTTTTCTTTTTGAAAAAAAATTAAAATAATTTTTTAGAATTTCTTTGAATCAGAAAAAAACCGATTGTTAGAAGGATGAATTGTCCTCATTTGGTGAATATTGTGTTGATGTCATTCTCATTCACATTCCTATTTACGGCATTCCAAACATGTTCAATGATTCAACAAAGTGTGATTGAAGGAGTGAAGAAAGAGAAACCGGATTTCAATGCAAGTGGATATTATAGGTTTCCTTTGACATAAGGAGAACGTTCATTTTCATTATTCCGTCATGTAGTTTGGCAATCGTCTATTCCACTTTCGCTATATTCAATTGGATTGCACCGGCAATTATCTGTTTCATCGGTTCCGCAGCCAGTATGATAGTTGGAGCGTTGACTTATCTGTTAGCCTTTATAAATATCAATTTGAAAAATATCGTTTTTTTTTTAAGCGTATTTATCATAAATTTCTTTTGGCCTATGGAATGGTCATTTTATGCATCATCTGCAATTGTTGGAGCCGGAGCAGCCATTATTTGGACTGGTCAAGGCAAATTTTTTACTATTCATTCTAATGAGAAAACGTTGGGAAGAAATTCGGGTATCTTTTGGGCCATCTTTCAAACATCATTATTACTCGGTAATATTTATGTGTACACTTCAGTGAAGACGGACATAATTGACAAAGCGTTAAGGAATCGAATATTTACCATCTTCTCCATTATCGGTTCCTGTGGCATCTTCTTATTTATCGTCACATTTATCGTGCACACTTGTTGCACTTCAAGAACGAAGGAAGAAAACGATCATGAAATCGATAACGAAGTAGAGGAACATATTGATGATATTACTACACGATCATTATTGGAAGATGGTGAAAATCAAGAAGTGACGATAAAAGAGAAAGATAATGCTTTCATTCAATCAATTAAAGAAATTGGTTCATAAAATTATTTTAAAATTTTAAAATTTTAATATTTTTCAAATCCTTTTTTTAGGTGTCGCTGTTCGATTATTGGGAGAGAAGAAGATGCTCTTCCTCCTCATCATATTCGCTTATACTGGATTCGTTCTAACATTCTTCAGTGGAGTTTATGGAACATCGATCGGACATATAAAAAAACTTGGCGATCATCGAAAATCATTTATTGGTCTTTGTGGAATTTTAATCGGTTGTGGGGAAATTGCTGGGGGAAGTATTTTCGGACTTTGTGGTACATTCATTAAGAAAGTTGGAAGACGATCAATTATCGTCGTGGGATTCCTTCTACATGTAGCGGCATTCATTCTCATAATCTTATCATTACCTAAAGATTCGCCAATACGCGAAACTTCGGTGGACGCTTATCTCAAACCAACTTTGACTCTCTATTTGACTATCGCATTTTTATTAGGTGCTGGCGATTCCAGTTATAATACACAAGTTAAAAAATTTCAATTTAATTATAATTTAAATTTATTTATTTCTTTAGTGTTATTCATTAATTGGATCAATTTGGTCGCAAAAAAGTGCCCCAGCCTTCGCCATTTTCAAATTTGTACAAGTTAATAAAATTTATTTATTTAAATTTTCTTATTTCATTTATTAGTCATTGGCTGCAGCTACCGGTTTCTTCACCAGTAGTTATATGTATATATGGCACATTATGACTTTGCTCCTCATATTCCAAGTAATCGGTACAGTTTTATTAATTGTAGTTGAAGCTCAATCTCGTAAAGACGACGAAGAAGAACCAGTTAATTAAAATCATTCGTCTTCCATTTTATTCGGGAAATTTCTGGGAAAATTTAATTCCTTCCGTCCATCCTTCCAATCCATTCTCTCCTTTCATTCAAATTCCATCATATTCCTTAAGTTTTAAAAGTTTTCATTTGAACTTTATTTATGATAATTTGATGATATATATTGATGAATTAAATCGATTACTTTCAACAGATAAAATTAGTTTCTCTTCATTTTAATAAAATTATCGGAACTTTTATCCACCTAACATTTCAATTTATCTATGACATAAAATTATTTAAATAATTACTAGTATCTTATCATCTCGTATAAATTTAACATATGAATAATATGAAACTACCGTATAATATGGTACAACAAAATAAGGTGATGTTTCACATTTGATGAATGAAGTAAAAATATGATTTTCTGATTTGTTGGTTTTATTTGAGGTTTTAGAGTCGTTTGTAAAAATGGAATTTATTTTGCGGTTTAATGTACGTATGAGAATCGGTATGATTTCCAGGAATTAAAGCTAATAGTAAATAGGAAGAAAAAGAAGAAAATTCAAACAATAATTATAATTTTACTATTCTGTTTTGTTTCGCCCTCTACTAATTTACATATTTGTTTTCACTCAGTATTATGCCAAATGAAACCAGTGACAGTAACTCGCTAAATGATATAGATACGATAAACCTCCAAAGTATTTCCGTCGATCAAATCGAAGAGGCTAAAGAGAAGAATCCAAGTCAGCCTCAAGCTGTTGCCTTCCATCCACCTGGTATCGATATGACGAAACGATCTGAACGTAAAGTAGAAGTTGAAGTACCATCTGATCGAAAAGGAAAAACTAATTCTGGAAGAAGAAGTACACTCGTTACTCGAATTTCTGCCGGTCGCAATAGAGGTTCTATTGAAATTCGATCACCGTCACCCGAAAGAGGAATGCAGACGGTTGTGGTGGCGAGAAATCCCAAAACTACTCCCAAAATACAAAATCCAAATCCATTCGTTGGAACTCCAGTGGTAGAAACGACCACAACAACGAGAACATTTATGATGCCCACCGAAGGTGGTTCGCCTTTTGCCGATATGAACTCTCCTCAAAAACAATCACCTTATTCATCTCCTATTGTCATCACACCCAGAGATCGACGTCGAGAAAGAGTGATCGGAAGTGGCAAATCACAATTAGTTCGAACCTATTATGATAAAGATATTTTGGATAGAAGAAGACCGGAAATCATCGAAGATCAACCCAGAGATATGGATCAAGCCGTTCATGAATTATGGAAAGTGATCGATGTTTTAGGATCGTTAACTGAGAATTTAACGATGAGAAATAAGGAATTAGAAGAAATCCGTAAAGATCCTCAACATCCCGCCCTATCAACTTATCATTCAAAAACGGGGTATCCACATAAGAAAAATGAATTCGTTCAAATTAAAGATTGGCAAGTGAGTAAATCGAAAGGACAAGCACATACATCAGCTGCTCGTTATACACTCGACGAGAAGATTCTTGAACGAGATAATTTAGATATTACCAGATATCCATTAGGTATGCGCATTGATCGTACTGAACAATTTTTAAAAATTTTACCGGTCGATGATACGAATAAACAATATTTTACCGACGTTTTCATTTATTCAGATCAGATGCCAAAATATGCCATCGAAAAAAGCGATTTTAAAGAGTGGGAACAAATTTTTTATACTTACAAAGACAACATTTATTTGGATGATGAACCGAAAGATTATGAATATTATAAATCACTTTTTCAAGGGTATCGTTTGAAACATAAACGATTCATCACTTCATACATCTTTCCCACATATTTAGAGTGTCGAGCTCTATCTAATGTGGATGTTTATTTCATGTTGAAATTAATGACAAAGACATTGAACAAATGGAATTTGGCTAGGCCGTTAGAGAAATCAGTAAAATTTATGATACCTCAAGAATCGGAAGATGAAATACTCGGTTTTCGACCAATAGATTCTACTGAAAACGGTCCAAGTAACGAGACATTGAAACGACATGATATTCGAGGACTTATCGGCTCTCTTCATACAACATTTCGATCAACACTCGTTTTAGCTGCTACGAATAGTGGACAAGCGGTTGTTTTAAAAATCCAGTCGAAAATTGCTCATATGAGTCGTTTGCCAATTTTGTCAAGTACGAATTTTGCTAATTCACCCGAATGGCATAATATTAAGAAGAATGTTTTTAAAGAAAGGATGACGTTAGATAGAGTGAAAAATTGTCATTATTCGATTAAGCCTTTGTGGTTTGATCACGATAATTATTTTACATATATCGCTTTCCCTTATGGAGAAGCGGGACCATTAGATAAGGTTTTTGGAAAGATACTTCGATATCATCCTGAGAAAATATCGCCATTAACTTATACGATGATTCCTTATCATTGGCTTAGACATATCGCTATGATGATTCTTTGTGGTGTTGAAGAGTTGCACAAACTTGACATAATTCACAACGATATTAAAGGTGCCAATATTTTCGTATATAAGGATGGCAGTTTGAAATTGGGAGATTTTCATTCATCTGAAGATTTTCTCGGTATCATTTCAAATAAGGTTTGTGGAACTTATACTCATATGTCACCTGAATCGATATGGCCAGAATTGTACGGAGGTTATGATAAATCGAAAGATTTCTTTGCAACTGCGACTGTCGTTCTTCAATGTATTTTCTGCGTGAATTATCGTGAATATTATCCGTTAGCTCCGTGGGATGAATATAATGAAATAATTCTTCATCAGAAAATTCCCTTACATCAGGAACCAAATCGTATTGTGGAAATTCCGGAATTATACGAATATCTTTCACTTTCACTTTATTTCGATCCGAAGAAAAGATTGAAAACGTTTAAAGATATAATTGCACTGAAATTTTTCGAAGGTATGAATGTGAAATCTTATCAAAATGGAGAACATCTTAAACATGCCCCCTCAGGCTATGCGGACGCTATTCGTTCCGTTATTGCAGACGACGTATCACCACCTGCATATGATATAATGGTCCCAAAAGATTTACTTCTGGGTAATTCCATATCTGATAGTATCATAACTGATCAAGGAGGTGACATGGTATTCTTTCCGGATAATCTCTTTAGTGGCTGGGTGAATTTAGAAGAATACCACTCGGATATGGGACGAGTTCCTGACGATTGGAATTCGAAAAAATATTTGAAATTTGCAACTAATTTGAAATTGCGCGAATTCACTAAAGTAGAACAGTTTCAAGATAAAGATATACCGATGGTTGATCGAGTTTGGGGTAAAATTTATTGGGCATTGGAAAAACAAAAAGAAGAAAAGAAATAATTCGCAATCTAATACTGTACTGACAGTTGTGTACTGTTGTGAGAATGTCAATAATTAGATTAGATTTGTTAAGAATTTCAAAAGTTCAAGTTTAGAAATTTCTAGTTAATTATCGAAAATGTAAATAAATTATTATCTTTAATTACTATTTTGCTTTAATCGACAGTTATAATTTTTAATTAAATACGAAAAATTAAAATTCGAAAAATCCTGTCTGTACTGAAAAAATAAAAAATGATCGATTCGAGTACCTGTACCGATATCAACTCTTCAATCATCTCCAACGCACCTGTAGTAATTACACCGTTAGTCCCCGGTGACGCATCGCAATCCTCAGGTATGGATCGTATTCTCAACTCATCAACCTTCCAAGAATTATTAGAGAATTCCTCATACCTAATTCCCGATTGCTCGAGTAGTCTACATCTTTTTTCAACTCGAGATATTTCTAATGCGATCAACTCTCCAGGAAGCAACAAAGCTCACGGCATCGACGGGATCTGTCCAAAGCTCGTGCAATGTTGTGAAGAGAGACTCTCGCCGATTCTTCTCGAAATCGTTAATCAGACTTTCTACACAAGAGTGTTCCCCGTGGAATGGTTGCACCTTAGAACAATTCCTTTGCTGAAGAAACCATCTAACGATGCACATGAACTGAATTCTTACCATCCGATCTGCATCAGTCCATTCATGCTTCGTCTCATCGAGCGAATGGTACTCAACAGATACAAGACGAGTTTTTATTCCTCTCCTCATCAATTCGCCTACAGAGCTGCTGATCGAGGTTCCATCCTGGGATCTTGTCTGACTTTCCTGCCTGAACAATCGGGCAACAATAGTAATTTGATACGAAATTAATTAATGAACAAATTAAATTTGAGCGATTAGAAATTCAATTAAATAAATTTTTATTTGACTAAAATTTAACATTCTCCGAAATATTTGTTCATTCTCTCAGAAATGTTATTAGAAGAGATTCATGATTTCTTCATTTGTGTTTGTGCAGATGTCAGAAATTGTTCGATGTGGGAACGGAAAACTTCTTGAACGACCACACCGTCGACATCTATAAAATTTTCGATTTTCAATTCCTTCTTCTCTGAAAAATCGCCAGTACTTCCTTTCTTGAAGGTGAGGGTGAGATTGTAGATTGGAACGAATTTTTTCACTTTTGATTGTAATCGAATTGTCGTATCTTTCTCCTTCCCATAAAATACTGTTCCTTTGTCGATGTATAAGAGATAATAAGTCATCATTGCCATGAGAAGTAAGTAAGTGAGTGGGCAGACAGTGAGAATGAGTGACGATTGTGGATATGGATATAATTGATCATAAGCCAATGCGAAACCGGCGACAATGACGGAGATCAATGAGAAACCTAATCGAATATCGAGATAAAAATGATTTTCTTTCCATCCCAATTCTTCCATATACTTCCTTAAACTATCATCAAATCCATTCTTCACACTATTAATATCCCATTTCTCCACTTTTATCTCTTTCTTCTCATCTTCATCGTCTATCTGATTTTTCGAATTGTTCGTCTCTTTCACTTTGTCGCCATTTGAATTCTTCTTTTTACCCATCTACTTCTAAATAAGGAAAAATGTCTAGGAAAAAATTCTGCAAAAATTTATTGTCGTTCATTATTATATCATCATTTGAAATCAGAAATAATTAATGAAAATTGAAAAAACTGGATAATATAGAGAAAAATGAGATGATGGGAAAAATTTGAATTATTTCAATTTAATTTCCTTTCGAACATTGTTTTGTTGTACTCACAGTGTTACCTTTACGAATAGTGATGGTTTTACATACCGTCCCATCACTTTTCCGTTCGATCGATTGTTCTTGCGAGACTCCCATTGAATTAGAAGATTGATATTTTGTTCGTACCGTTCCCATATCATCATCATTTATCGAATCTTCACCAAATATTGATCCGAACATATTTCCGATGTTGGAGAAAACTCCGCCGTCACTTCCTTGTCGATTTTGAAAGAAAGAATTAATTTCACTATCATCTTCTGCATTGTCGAACATTCCGTTGAAAAAATCATCAGCGGCAAATCCAGCTTTCTGTGTATTCTTCATATGTTCTTTGAAATGTGAATTGAAATGAGATTTGAAAGCGAAATCGAAATTGGAGAAGAAATCTTTCATATTAAATGATTCATGATCGAAATGATTATGAAGATCTTCAGCTCCTGATCCGCCCATATCATAAATTCGTCTCTTTTCTTCATTTGATAAGATCTCATAAGCTTCCGCTATCTCTCGAAATTTCTCTTCGGCATCTTTCTCCTTATTCTTATCAGGATGATAATGAAGTGCTTTCTTACGGAATGCTTTCTTTATTTCATTCTTGGTCGCATCTCGTTTCACTCCCAACAACTTATAATAATCTTCCACACATCCACCAACGTAAAAACAGAGGAGAATAAACAATAAAACTCTTTCACATTTCCAATTCATTTTCATTCGTTAACTCTTTCAGGTTTTCTTTCAGAAAATTATGAAAGAAATTTCACATATCAAATAAACTCAAAATTTTCAATGCAACTTTTATGTACATATAACAGTGACGTATCATAAGATGTGTATATGCAATTAAACTATCTCATATTCCTTGCAACGTCATTCTTTATAAAAATATCTTATTCTCGAATTCTTTTTCTTTCACTTTCTAAAAAATATTTATTACCTTCAATATCTCTCTCCATTTCACGAACTACTCAAAGAAAAAGCTTCAAACATTCAAATTTACCTTATCAACAACAACAACAAGATTTATTCATTTATTTAGAAAATTATGAAATTTAGAATTCCAATATCATATTCGATGAATGGAAATGAAATTAAATTTTTAAAAAATCTTTTCCTAATTAAAAAAAAAACTTTTATTTAATTAATTAATAATATTTTTATTTGTCATCATTCTAGTTGTGTTGTCTCCAAAATGATGAGTGGACGAATACTGGAAAAAAGAAAAGAATTATCAAATTCATAAAGTAAATTAAGTGAAACAATTTGCCCATTTTCATTAGAGTAAAAGCTGAATTGATATCGTCCAATTTCATTTTTGCTGAAATAAATTCGTCAACTTTCAACTTCTCCTCCATATACAAATCGACAAGTTTCGGCACCGAATCTTTACTTTTCCATCCACCAAATGCAGAACCTTTCCAACTCCTACCCGTCACCAATTGGAAAGGACGAGTAGAGATTTCTTCTCCCGCTCCCGCCACTCCCACGATAGTGGAAACTCCCCATCCCTTATGAGCACACTCCAAAGCTTCTCTCTATCAGATGACATAAAATTTTAAAATTTCGAAAATCAAAAAACCATCAATTTGACATTACCGACACATTCGAAAGTGAAATCCAATCCGCCATTTGTTATCTGAAGAAGATGTTCTTTGAACGACGTTTCCGTCTCTCCAAATTTCTTCGGATTCAATAACAATGTAGCTCCAAACTTTTCCGCTTTAATAAATGAGAAATGAAAAAAAAAATTTTTTAAAAACGGTAAAAAACCATCAGGAAATTTTTCTTCATTGATATCGATTCCGATGATTTGTTTTGCTTTTCTCTCTTTACAGCCCATAATGACGGCGAGTCCAACCGCTCCCAATCCCCATACAGCACATGTGGAATCTGTCGTCACATTTGCGATATTCAAAGCGGTTCCATAACCGGTGGATATTCCACATCCCAATAAACAGACAGAATAAAGATTCGCTTTCTTATTAATTTTACATAAAGAATATTTGGAGACTACACTATATTGACTGAAGGAGGAAGTGCCCATATAATGGAAGATGGTTTGGTCACCGATTTTGAAGCGACTCGTTCCGTCTGGCATTAATCCTCGTCCTTGAGTCATTCGAATACGTTGACAAAGATTTGTATCATTCCTTTTACAATATTCACATGTTCGACATTGTGGAATATAAAGAAGAACTACATGATCACCAACAGCAAATTCATCTTCTGATCCTTCGCCTAAACTTTCGATTATTCCTGATCCCTCATGTCCCAGTATAACAGGGAAAACACCTTCAGGATCTTTTCCACTTAAAGTGTATGCATCTGTATGACATACACCAGATGAAACAATTCTCACTCTAACCTCATCCTGTCGAGGAGGAGCGACTTTTACATTTTCTATTCTCAAACTCTCCCCCGCCTTCCAACTAACAGCCGCTCTACATTCAATCGTTGTCATTTAAGTCGCCAATCTAAATAATAATAACTTGACCTTTAATCAACTTTTTATTAATTAGATTAGAAAAAATCATATGAAAAGTTAAAATTTTAAATTTATCTATCTCACAATTCTCATACAAATTCTTCAATTTTTAGCTGGTTCACTTTTAAATTATCATATTATGATGATCATACCAAAGTTATTTAATTTACATATGATCATATAACAACCAACTTAATTAGCATAACTTATCATTAAAATTAATTACAATATTCTTTAGAATTTCGTTTTCTTCTATAATTGTTCTAACTCATTCTTCACTCTCAATTTCCAGTTCAAGAAAAGATTTACTATTAGGTATTAGGTATTAGGTATTATTATTCATGTCATTCTAATTTTAAAAACGATAGAACTATTTCTATAAATTACTATTTATGAAGTTCAGTTCAATGTTCAGAATTTTTGAAATTTTAATTGAAAAAAAAAAATAGTTAAAAGACGCTTTATAGTTTTAATTAAAATTTTCTTCCTACTTACAAGTTAGAAGTTAAATTATATAGTATATAGAAGTATGATAGTTCACAAAAATAATTCAAAAATAATAATAATATTCACAATTAATTTTTTAACATTATATTGTCATTAACAGTTGTAAGTAATTGTATTTGTATTATTTCAGGTAATGTACCTGTCTTACATTATTAAGATCAATCGATTCTAATTAGAAGAAAAAGTTTTTAATCAAAAAATACATTTAAATTTAAAAATAACAAATTATTGAAATATTAAGAATAGTTTAATAGAGACTTCAATAATAATGATAATAATAAATTGGTATACATATAAATGAAATTTGTCACATATTTTTCTTTGTTCTTCACACTAACTTCTTAAAACGGTAGAGTAGGAGGTTCATTCGAATGGACACTCTCCATGTCTTACCTGTGAAAACAGTAAAAAGAAGATGAGTGAAAGAGAGAAAATTGTGGGAGTGAATTTCTTTGTCACAGTCGGAGCATAATTCGAATTTTCCCTTATTACGTTACGTCATATTATTCCTTTTTTTGCAAATATTCTCCAATTAAAGGAAGAATAAAATGATTATTGAGATTAAATCTCTTATTAGAAGGCAACTGTTGATTATGGCATATGATAATTCTTGGTATTAATGTTATTAATGTGATTCAAATTTCATTCGTATTTATTCAGTCGCTCACAGTTTATTCAGTTAAATTTTACGTTCAAGTGTTGTGAAAGAAATTTCTTCGATTCAATCACGAAAAAAAAATTGGAAATTTATTAAGGAAAATTAAATTAATTGAGAAATAAACTATGAGAATTTGGTATTATATTTGAAAGTGGTTCATGATTTTTATTTTATGAGAACAAGATAATTTTATTGTCCTAATATTATCATATCCATATGATTATAAAGTCTTTATCGAGATATTTTCAATGGTTAAAAGTCCTTTTTTTCACAAACGGATCATGATCTATTAGATAAATGTTAATAAGAAGCATATGATCCTTTTGAAATTGTAAGCGCGTTTATGTAAATGTCAAAATTGTTTAGAAAGATTTCTCCCGTCTTTATACCACTTTGGAACTATAAGGAAGATATCTGGATAATAAGGAGGAAGGGATTCGGGAAAGAAAGTTGATTTAGAGATTAAACGATATTCTTCATTTTCCGTCGAAAATAAATGTCATCAGACATTAATTCTTCCTCTCCCCTTCTCCCTAATATAAGAGACGTGAAATTTGTGTTCGATTTATTCTAATAATTTTTTCTTCTCATTCTCTCAGAAGAAATTTCGGAAGATCATGAATGATAAATTGTTAAGGATTCGTCAACTACTCAAATTGTATGGACAGGAACATCTTTTACGATTCTATGATGAATTAAATTCGGAAAAGAAAGAATATTTATTGAACGATATTAATTCCATTAATTTCTCCCAATATTTTCATGAGACGACTTCCGATGTATCGTCGAGTAAAAGTGATGGACATTTAACACCGAAAAGTGTTAAATTAATCGATGAGGAGAGTATGTCACCAATGCCGGATGATTTAGTAGGATCGATGGCAAAAGAGACGAAAGAGAAAAAGAAAATTTATGAGAAAATTGGATTGGAAGCGATCGCTCGAAATGAAGTTGCCACCATTTTATTGGCTGGTGGTCAAGGTACTCGTTTAGGTGTCAATTATCCTAAAGGAATGTTCAATGTCGATTTGCCAAGTGAGAAAACATTGTTTCAATTACAATCAGAGAAATTGTTATATATGCACAAATTAGCTTCAATGAAATTAAATGTTAAATTTGAAAATATTTCCATTCCCTGGTACATTATGACGAGTGAAGCGACTCAAGAAAAAACTTCGAATTTTTTCGAAAAAAATAATTTTTTTGGATTGAAAAAAGAGAATGTAAAATTTTTCGAACAAAATACATTGCCATGTCTGGGAAATGATGGGAAGATAATTTTGAATGATAAACATAAAATTGCACGTGCACCTGATGGAAATGGTGGTGTTTACAGCGCTCTCATTAACAATAATTATCTCGATGATATGGAAAAGAGAGGAGTAAAATATGTCTATGTGTATTGTGTGGATAATATTCTGGTTAAAATGGTTGATCCGATTTTCATCGGATTTGCCATTTCAAAAAATTCAAATTGTGCCGCTAAATATGTGAAGAAAATACAACCGACTGAATCGGTCGGTGTTCTTTGTCAAGTGAATAATCGTGCGAAATGTGTTGAATATTCGGAAATTAGTTTAGATACGGCATCAAAACGAAATCCGTCTACTGGCGATTTGGTTTATTCGGCGGGAAATATTTGTATTCATCTTTTCACTCGACAATTCCTTAACGAATTGACGAATAAATTAGACAAACTACCAAGTCACTTAGCGAAGAAGAAAGTGCCATTTATTAACGAGATGGGAGAGAAGATATTACCGAAAACTCCGAACGGAATTAAATTTGAAAAATATATTTTTGACATTTTTCCATTCTCCAAGTTAGTGGATTTTAATTCGTTTCCTCTCCATTCGTCTTCTCTCCATTTCGTTTAGCTCACCTTGGGCTAATGGGTAAGAAATTGAAGAATTTTCTTCTCTAATATCCGAATATAGTTGGGATATTTTCGATTAGTTCTTACTCACATTTTTCTCTCCAATTAGACAATTAGAATTTTGAAAAATAATTTAGATAATTTGTTTTATAATAACTCAAATATTTAGATATCATCAATTATTTTTCCTTTTTCCAAAAAATAATTTCCAAAAAAACAAAACATTTTTTTTTTGATACGAGAGACTTTATTATAATATAATTTATTATCATATATCTATATATATGTATTATATAATGTCGATCGAATTTGAAAAATGTTGAGGGGGAAATAATTAAAAAATTTTTTTCCTGATATTTGACTTTTTTTCTCTTTCAGTTGTTTCGCTTTGTGGGAAGTGTTGAGAGAAGATGAATTCTCTCCATTGAAGAATTCTTCTGGTGATTTCTCACCAGTAACAGCCAGAAGAGATTTGATGCATCTTCATTATCGATGGTTATTACAGAGTGAATGTAAATTCAAATATTCATATTCTCCAGACGGTTCCCCAATTCCTCATATACAAAAGTTAATTTTTTTTCCGTCTTCTCTATTAATGACGTGAATTAAAGAGAAGAAGAGAAAAATCGATTGAGATGTGAAGTGTCGCCACTCATCAGTTACAATGGAGAGAATTTGGAGAGTGTAAAAGGAATGAATCTCACACCGCCAATCTATCTGGAAATGGTGAATAATGAAATAATGTTGAATGCTAAATCTCTGAACAATTCGATCGAAGAATCTGATTAGGAAATATTTTTTGAATTTTTTATTTATCATATAAAAATGCGAGAAGAAATATCATTTATCATCCAACTAATTCCATCCAATAAATTGTCGCCGGTGGCAGCACTACACTCCACTATCTCAAAATGATGTGTTGTTAATTTATCTAATTCTAAAGTCTAAAAATAAATAAGAGAATTTAAAATGTAAAAAAGAAGAAATTTGGAACTTCTTTCAATTGTTCTCCTGAAACACTTCCATCTAAATCTTGTTTATTCGCGAAAATAAGAAGAGTCGCTCCATTTAATTTCTGGAATGAATTTTGTTAAATTTTTTTAAAATTAAATTTTAACTTCTTGATTGAGAAGAAGTAATAAATCATTTTTACACGTCGATAATCGTTCTCGATCAGCACTGTCAATCACCCAAATTAATCCATCAGTCGATTCGAAATGATTTCTCCAATAAGCACGTATCGATTTCTGTCCACCCACATCCCAAAAATTCAATTTGTAACTATATTCGTTACAATTTGTAACGGGAATTGTCAATGAGAATTTTAAGTAACTTTTTAAATTCAATCGTTTTAATATTGAAACCGACAGTTGGTGCGATTTCATCGATCGATTCTCCATTGATTCGTTTCAAGATGGTCGTCTTACCGGCATTATCCAAACCACTAAATTAAGTTGATAATTTAATTATTTCATTTAAAATTAAAATTTGAACAGAATGAGAATGCGCATTTCTTTCTCCTTCCTTTTCAACTTCCTCAAAATCGCTGACAATCTCATCCTTACTAATTCACTATTGGAATTGTTCTATGAAAATTTTGAAAGTTTCCAAACGACCAACCAATTTATGAGTAATTGTCTCTAATTTAATTTTTTAAGCTATTGAACCAAAAAGGAAAAATTGTTTAAATTCAATGAAATTAAATTCTGAACATTTATTTATTTAAATTTATTGGTTGGTTACCATGGAAACGTTTGTCAAATTTACAAATTATAATTTAAACTTTCTAAAATTTCATTCTATAATTTTCTTCTATTAAATTTTCCACTAATATTAATAATAAAATAAATGAAAGAGATTGTTTGGTGGAGAGAAAGAAATTTATAAATTCATTATAAATTTCATTTTTCTCTTTCTAATAAAATGTGTTTCTTGACATTTTATTGATTATAATTGATAAATTATTTAATAAATTCATAATATTAAAGCAAAGTCAATTAGTATTCTTAAATTGGATTTGTACTTTCTTCGAACGGTTGTTGGGTCGTGTTAATCACTTCATCCACTGTTATTTCTACTTTCTCCACAATTCCTCCACGATTAGCTGTAAAAAGAGAAATCTAAAAAAAAAATATATAATAATAAAATTTGAACGTCTTAATTCATCCATTTCTTCTTGATATTTCTTCTTGTATTCTTCCGTCAAAAGAACAATCTTCTCGAAATCAACTCGTTGTTTCTTCTTCAATTCTTTCTTCTCTTCACTGAGAGTGGAGAGTGCCAACGCGTCATCACTTTCATATTTTACTGAGAATTTTCCTAAATTTTTCCTGATTTTCTTCTTTTCTTCTGCTGGCAATAAAGATTTTGGTCGAGGTCGCCATTGAAAGTCGATTAGAGTGTTGAATTCCTGTGACTCATAAAGCATATCTCCCTACAAATGATGATGATGAATGAATGATGATGGATTTATAGAAAAAAGGAAAAATTTACCAAAAATGAATAAATTCTAATTTTACATTCGACACTTGCTGCTTTACCTCCTTCTACATTATGATAATAAGTGTTACGATAAAACGGATTATAAGAGACTGCTGCGAAAAATCTGATGGTAAATGAGAAAATAAAATGAAAATTTCATAGAGAAAATATTAACCGTCCAGTAGAATTCCATTCGATGGTGGAGAGACGACTCAAATCTTTCGATAAGAGAATCGTCTCATTATTCAGATTGACATCGACAATAATAAATCGACCCTCTTTCTCATTCGCCGATATATGAGCCAAAACCAGAAATTGGCCAAATGGCGACCATCGAATGGTATTGAAAACACTTCGTTGGGAATCGAACGAGAAGAATTTGATAAATTTTTGATTTTTCTCATCAAATTTGTAGATAGACGTTCTGGGCGGAATTCCTTGTTCTTTTGCATTTTGAATAATCACAAAACGGTTTCCTGAACAAAAAAAATAATTGAAAAAAATTTATAAAAAAAAAGATTTTTCAAAAAATCAAATTTTCACCTTGTGGTTCCCAAGAGAATTCGAGAATTTTCTGATCAACAAATTCCATCGTCTCGATCGCATTCTTTCCACGTTGTTGAATAGTGAACATTTCGAGTGTTGAAGAATTTCCTTCAGTTTTCAATGCTTTCGCTTTCGTCGTTGCTTTTCCTTTAATATATTTGTCATATCGAGCACAGAAATATTTTGATTCATTTTGCCATGCTAATTCACAACGGAGAACTCCAGTAAATGGATTTTTAGAAAGAAGTTCAGTTTGATTAATCGGATCTAAAAGTACGATTCTCGCTGGTGTATTGTCACTAGCACGACAATAAAGACCGATAAGATTAGTAGTTGGAGCCCAAATCATACTTTCCGCTTCTGGATAAGATGCTTTCCATTTCCGTTTGAAATCCATAGATGAATACAAAATAAGTCCTGGTGGTACTAAACGAGTGAAATATTCACCGTTATAATTCCACATAATACTCGGCCATTTTTCATCACATTCCAAATCGAATTCTCTTTTTAAAGTTTCGGAAATGACACTCCAAATTTTAATGGGATATTTCCTTCTGACAACTTCTTCATTTTCTTCAACTTGATTGAAATCGGGAGGTGAATAACCAACAATGAATCGTTCACATGGCGAGAAAAGGACATGTTGAATGAATTTTTGTTCAAATTTCCGAAACATTTTTAATTTGTCCCATAAAATACTTCCCTGTTCATGAATGGATGAGAGATACGTTCCCAATGGAGACCATTTCACTCGATCGAATAAAAATCGATTGAAAACTTCTTTCGGTTTTGCAATTTTCATTTGCATCATATTGAACATCGTTCGTTGTTCTCGAATATCATAAAAAATGGTGAAATATGAATTTATCATATCTGCATCACATGCCCAATTCCAGACATTGGGAGTTGGTGGAAATGGTTTAACAGCGAGATCTTTCTCTTCAACCGGTTCCACATTCGCTAAATCTTCCATATCGATCAATGAATGTAACATGAGTGTATGAGATCGATCAAGTCGATGTGTCGATAATTGATCGAATGCTTTAATGGTGGTGAGAGTATCATTATATTTGAGGAAAGCATATCCTTTCGTTTTTACTTTCTCTTCAACACTTTCAATCTCTTTATCGTAATTAGAAGAATTGAGACAATTACCATCAGTTAAAGGAATTCGTAAATCTTTTATCGATCCAACTGCCGAATAAATTTTTTTCAAAACTAAATAAATTTTTTCGAATCGACTTTTTTCTGTTATGGGAACATTTCTAATGAAAAAATATTCTGCTAATGCATCCGGTTTCCTCGGTTGATTACCTAACGCTTTCTTTTCCACTTTCATCAATTCCGTTTCCATCGAATATTTCTTCTTCACCTCCTCTAAATAATAAGAGAGCGGACGCTCTTCCTCATAATCCACCATATCTTATCAATATTTATTCGAATGCGATTACAAGAAATTCTAATAAAACAAATTCAAATAAGAAATTTTTAATATTTATTATGAAATTATTCTCGAAAATCTCACCAGAATAATTCCATTAAAATTAACGGAGAGACAATGAATATGAATGAAAGAATAATATGCAAGAGGAAGAGATATCCAACTAAACATGTGGACGAGAAGTGGAATTTAATTAATTTTAAAAATTTTCCATATAATCATATGGGAAAAAAAGTTAAAAAATTTTCAAATTTTCCTAATTCAAATTTTCCAACAACAACAGTTCGTTTTAGCTGAATCAAATTATAAATTTTTTTTCGATGTATCTTTCATTCCGAGTAATGTGTTAACATCCTCCAAATGGAAATTTGAGGAATTGAATAATTTCAATTTTCGTCTGATATTAAAATGTGGGAAATTTAGATGGAAAATAATATGTTTCTCTTTTTCTCCCACAAATCAGATTTGATAACTCTAGAATAACATAAAATGGTTCGGATGAGTGTTTTAGCCGATGCCTTGAAGAGCATCAACAATGCAGAACGACGAGGCAAACGACAAGTGATGTTACGACCATCATCAAAAGTGATTGTCAAATTTTTGGAAACGATGATGACGAAAGGATATATCGGAGAATTCGAAATGGTCGATGATCATCGTGGTGGAAAAATCGTCGTTCATTTAAATGGAAGATTAAATAAAGTTCTATTATTTTTAGTTCAATTTCTTATTTATTTTATATAGTGTGGTGTCATTTCACCGAGATTTGATGTTCCAGTTGACAATATAGAACAATGGACGAAAAACCTGTTACCAAGTCGTCAATTCGGTTATATCGTTTTAACCACTTCATCTGGCATCTTCGACCATGAAGAAGCGAGAAAGAGACATGTGGGAGGAAAGATTTTAGGATTCTTCTTCTAAGAACAGTTTTTGTCAGAATTTTCAAAATTTTGTTATTTGACCATATAAAATATTTATCGATGGTTTCTTATCATTCTTTCTTGACTCGTTCGAGTGTTCACTGAAATAAAATCAGTCATCATCGGAATTATCAATTATTAATTGACGGAATTAATTCAAATGACTTTTGATATTTCCTGAATTTATTAAAAATTTAATTTTTTGAATTTGTTCAAAAATTTTTTTTTTGAATTTTGTTAAAAATTTAATTTTTGGAATATTTTTAAATATTTTATTTTGAGCTTTCAATTAGGATGATAAGTTCCACGTAAATCTTTCCCAAACTCGTCTTGAACAACTTCTACTTTAGTCCATGTGGTTTCTTTGATTGTCAAATTATCAGACGATTCTAACTCTCTATTAGGAGTAGTAAAAATGATTCGAATTTTAGCGACTGATAGTTTAAGTGAGAAATGTCAGAGGTTGTTGAAAGATGGAAAATTCGCGTTGAAATTCCGAACTGATTTGGCGAAAGATGAGAAGAGTTTATGTGAAGAAGTGAAAAATTATGATGCTCTCATAGTTCGTAGTGGGACGGAAGTAACTCGTGCGATTATCGAAGCGGGAAAAGAAGGAAAATTGAAAGTGGTGGCACGAGCAGGAACTGGTTTGGACAATGTTGATGTAAATGCAGCGAATGAAAATGGAATTCGAGTTATAAAGTTTTATTTTATTTATAAATAATTTAATTTATTTTTAAACGTATTTATATTAGTACGCCCAGTGCTAATACAATATCGGCAGTAGAATTGACTTGCATTCATTTGTTATCAATTCGACGTTATTTTATTCCTTCATCAAATGAATTGAAATTGGAAGGGAAATGGAATCGATCCAAATGGATGGGCAATGAAGTGATGGGAAAGAAAGTTTTGATTTTGGGATTGGGTCGAATCGGACGAGAAGTAAGTAAACGTTTATCATCATTCGGAATGAATATTATCGGTTATGATCCACTTATCAATCGTTCGATGAAAGAGAAATGTGAAGAATTATTGAAAGAATCTAAAACAGAAGTTATCGACAAATTGACTGATGAAATTTGGTCTGATGTCGATTATATTACCATTCACGTTCCATTATTGGACACTACGAGACATTTGATTAATGAGAAAAATTTGAAATTATTCAAATCAAATATCACCATCGTTAATTGTTCGAGAGGTGGAATTATTGATGACGAAGCATTATTCAAACAATTGGAGAAGAATCCGAGTCAAATGGCTTCATTGGATGTATTTGAAGACGAACCTCCAAAAAAAGAAATTACAAAACAATTACTCAAATTATCAAATGTCATTCCTACTCCACATCTTGGTGCGTCGACATTGGAAGCTCAAGAAAGAATTGGTGAAGAATTGGTAGAATTGTTATTGAAATATTTTAATTCTTGTCAAAATGAATAAAGCGTAAAATTTAAATTTTATTCGTAGATCTATAAAATAAAAATTTCAAATCATTTTCTTCATTTTATTATCTTCTAATCTTTTCATCGTTACAATCGATGTAATGATCGATATGAGGGAAATTATCGAATAACACCATTCCAAATTCAATAACCAATAAACTTCGAATAGAAAAAGAATTGTTAAGAAATTGAAAATGTTTAAAATAAAAAAAAAAACTTAAAGAAACAAGAAATGGTCCAATGGCACGAGCTAATGATCCTTGTGATCTCAATCGTCCCAGAATAAATCCTCGCTCTTCCATATCAGTAATATTACTCACATATGATGTGAGTAATGGTACGATGGTTGTTGCTCCCATACTGAATGGAATAAGATTAACATAAAACCAAAATTCATTATACGAAATGGCTAAAGTGAAGTAGCTAATTGATGTAAGAATAATTGTCTTTATAATCGATGAGAATTAATTTTAAAATTTCAAAAATTCAAACGAACAAATAACTAACAATAAAACAAGTTGATAATAATTGTTGAGATGATATTCGACGAATGAATGTGCCTTGACATAGAATCATGAGAAAACCGGTAAATAATAATAATTTGCCTTGTTGACTACTGGTATAATTGAAGCGTGATTGAGTCACATATGTTATCGTATTTTCGATACCAGAGAATAAAAGTAAGAAATAGAAATATGCATTCTCCACATTACCAATTTGAATTTTATTTTGTCGTTTTGTTTGAACATTCGACATCGATTCATCTTTGACCTTTGAAAAAAAATAATTTTTTAATTTAATCACTGAATATTTAACTGATTTCTTTGATTTCGATTCTTTCACGAAAAGAAGAAGAATCAATAAATGAAAGATTGATAATATGATTGAAATTTTGGAATGATGGTTCCAATCGAAATTGTTGGAGGAATCAACAGCTGGAATGCAGACACTGAGTAATGGACCGATGATGAATCCGAAAGAAAATGCGATTCCAAATAATGCCTTAAAATTAGATTTAGTTATTTTCATGAACAAATCAATTGATTGATAACCATTACTTTGGATCGATCTTTTGTGTCGGTCAGATCAGTTCCCATAGCGACGGCGATGGTCAAAGTGTTCCTGAATGATCCTCCTACCATTCGACATAATATGAAGAGGAAAAAGGAATTGATTGATAAATGCCAAAATATATTAGATATAATCGCTCCAATCTATTTGAGAAATGAAAATTTAAATTTTTCGAAAGAAAATTAACGGCACATAAAATTAAAAGACGACGTCGACCATAAATGTCGGAGGCTTTTCCGAACATCGGTGAATTGAGCCATTTGAGAAGGGAGAATAAAGATGCAAGAATACCACCAATCAGAATATAAGTTCGTTTTTCTATTTCATTTTCTTCAATAAAATATCTTAAGAGATTGGAGAGATATCGTTCGATTTGAAGATATGTTGGATCCTTTTTCGAATAGATTGAAGAGAAATTTTAATATGAACAAAATTTAAACTTCTCTTTTTTTGAAATGGAGAAAGATTTTTGGGAGGAGTGGAAGTATTATGGTGAAAGAAACCAGGTCGACAATGAGGGCGAAGAATATTACGAATATTTGTTTGTTCAACATTTTATTTTTCGTTCTACGAAGGAAACTTTTGAATTTTGACAATTTCACATGAAATATTTTAAATAGATAAATTGATTATTGGGACTAACAATTATTGGGAGAACATATTTAACATTCTCTTTATTATTTTCGTGATTTTATTTTTCTGTAAATATGGACAATTCTCCATAAGGACCATATGTTCAACGATAAAACATTTTGATTAAATTTCTTTCTTTATAGAGAAAGGAATGAATGAATGACATCCATCAGTTACTGTTATCGAGAAGGGAGAAGTAACATAAGTATATTTTGTCCACGTAAGACCTTGTGAGAAGAGAGACTAGTGTACATAAATAACATTAAGAAAGGAAAAGCAATGAAAATAAATGACGTTAGTCACATATGTAATCGTTAATGGACTTCACATGTCATGACGTTCATTCCTGACATCAGGTTTATGTCAGGAATAGCATATAAATTATTATCCTATCTCTCAATTTTTCTTCTGTTTTAATTTAAATAATTGAGCGACGCATCTTACTTAAATGTACTCAACTACGTGAGTAAGAATTATCATTTCCGTTTCTAAAATTTAATTCAACTTTTAAATTATCTAGTTGAAGATAATTATTAAAATGAAAAAGAACATTTGAAATTTAATTAACTTACCGTCATATTGAATAATAATATTTAAATTGATCACTAACAATGAGTATTAACAAGAATTGTAAGTTTAAATTAAGTTTAAGGATTGAAAAGAAAGTTTCTTAAAAGTTTTTTACATTGCAGTTTTAATTCGGAACCGAAAATGTATAAGTTACAAAGTTAAAATGTTCGATATTTTCATCAGCTCCTAAACTTGCCGCTAATAAAACGTATATTCATTTCGTAATAAGTTTAGTATGAAGTTTATATTTTAAATATTTATTTATTAAGAACAACTAAAAAATTTCCGATTTTATTTCATAGCGATCAGAAAATAGATCAAATGAAGAAAAAAAATGTTTTAACTACTTCTATATTTAATTAAAAAGATCCAATAATCTATTTTTTCACTTGCACGGAACAAAATTCTTCCAAAGTAATCCCGTCGTCATTATCGTTGTCATGTTTCTTCATAATACGATTGACGTCTGCTTCGCTAGCCAAACCTCCAATCATTGCTGCAACTTCATTAAGTGCATCACGAACTTCTTGTCGAGTTAAAGTTCCATCACCATTCTTATCCCACTTTTTGAAAGTTTCTTCTAAATATTTTCGATTGTTACTCATCTTAAGTTACTGAAAAAAATATGGGTAAGATAGAAATACAAATAATAAACTTCCTCGTAATATAAAACTAATTGATGACGTAACTAACAACAGTTAAATAATAACAACTATGATGACCTTCTAATATTTAACGAATGATATGAAGAATTATTAATCAATATCACATCGATTGCAATCAGAAACAATTTCCGATTATTGATCAGTATGAAAAATCGTTCAACATCATTATTTTTCATCATTAATTATCTTCAACTCAATTCAGTCCTATTGTCAACAACGGCCATTAAATGCAAGTATCATTGCTAGTGATCAAGCTTAATTTCGGAAACATACGAAAATTAAGATCAGGTATTGTGTCTGATTTATTAGCTAAATATACCACTTTTATAAGGAATAATGAAAACCGAAGGAAATTGATGGAAGCATCCGTTGGCATCTATTTCATTAATGACGGAGAACTTTTAAGGTATAATCATTGACGTGAAAACCATATTAATGGGAAGGAAAATGTCTAATGAAACGATCTATCAATTTACCGATTCGATCTGTTGAAGCAACAAATTTGACGTAAAATGTGAAACGATTTTATTCTCTGTAAGTTCTGACTTCAGGTAAGATGTTTCATTAAGGAAACCTAAAAACGGTGAAGTGTATTCATGGAATATTTTGAGGGGTGGTTCGTTGGAAGAAACTATAATTAAGGCAATGCATTTATTGGAAATGATTTCTCTTTTTCTCCTATTGGTTTAAACTTATTGTTATACTATTGACTTTACATCCTCATTTATGTTTGATCTGATATATTTTCCGTTTTTTCATTTATATCGATAACGATAGGGACGACCACAATTATCATCTGTGGGTTTTTCTTCTTAACGATTATTGATTCTGCCCAATCATACAATATTTACTATTAATGATTTCTTATAACTTTCCATCAAGCTTACGTACCCGAACTTTATGTTTTTTATCCTTCATTTGTCAATTGCCTTAAAAGAATTTACTTTCATAATAAAGAGTTTTTAAATTAATTTTATATCCATTTCCAAAAGTTCCAGAGAAATTCTGTTGGTCCTTTTCATAAAATATACGAAAACATATGTCCGAAGAATTTTGTCCTCGTATGGTAGTGTGAGATAATTCTAAAATATTCTTTCATTTCTCTATTCTTCTCCAAAATATTAAGAGCGCACAAAATTTAGTACTCGTGTACATTATTGAATAAAATTAATATAAACGGTGACCGTTGGAACAATATAATAATTCATACATGTATACGTGGAAAATAGTTTTTTGTACAGTTAACTGTCAATTGGAAAATTATATTTGTATAAGATAAAACAAGATGTGTGATTCTTTTATGGAACTTAATCAGATTACGAACAAAATCTTAAACCGTGTTCAGTTGGTCAAAAGTGCGTTGGTTCCGAGAACTATGATTGATTTTCGGCCTTTTCCTCCAAATTTCTCATTTTTCCTCGGATCAGCTCGAACTCTTATCTTAACAGGTATGGTTGGGACTTTAGCAGTCAATATGACAATTGAAATTGGAGAAGATTGGTATAATTATGCGAAAAGTTGGTATGGTGAGAAAAGACGAGACTGGAGAATGAAGTTGGATTCAAATAAGAATTTAACAAAAGAAAATCAGGAACTGATCACGAAAACTCAAGGATATAATATCCTTGAATTTTCGTCTTCAAGACCTGAAGCTCTGTCGGGAATAAATTCGAATGATGAATATAATACCATAGATTTAAGAGAAAAAATTAAAATTTTCAATTGTCAATTAATCACTCTAGATCGAACCATGAGGAACAATGGACAGATGGGTAAAATAAATATTCCGATGCTTACTCGATACATGTCCAAATTGAAACTGGAAGGAGATATAGCCGATTGTCGATCGGCATTTAAATGTCGATCAAGTCAAATGCATTCGACCGATATTTTATGTGAATGTACAAACTATACTCAGATTCTGGAATTAGATGTAGTGGACGAAATGGTCGGTTTAATATTTCATTCAATTGTAGTTGAATTTAATAGGAAAACTCGTCGAATATCCGAGTCCAATTTACCAATATTTCCACCCAAATATCTTTCTCAATGGAAAACGATTGATATATTATTAATTATTAAACATATGGTAGAAACTGATTATCAGACACTAGAGAATATTCGTATACGTTTGGAAGTGATTGGTTTCCTATGTTACATTCAGATAAATAAAACCTTCAAAATGGTTTATAAATATCTAACGAACTTGTTAGGCGATCCCGAATTGCAATTAACATTCGAAGATATTTCTGTTCATTCATTCATTGATGATTTAGCGAAAAGTAGCAAATTAGTAGCTAATCTTGATGATGTTGATAAGAAAGAAAAGGAAGAAGAAAATTACAAAAATCCGAAGAATATTCAAGAAGAAATGAAAAGTAAAACTATAAATATTTTAGGACGATTTAATAATAGTTTGTCCCATTCAAATTTGGTGGATAAATTTATTTCTGAACTCGAAACAAATTATGAAAACGATTTTCTGACAATGAAAAAAGATGAATTGATAGGCTTTATCGAAGACTGTTCCATTGGTTATTATCGGCAAATATTCGTGACAAATACATTACTACCAATTCTTAACAATATAATTTTGGAGCAAAATAAACAAAAAGAAATGTTTACTGAAATTTACAGAGAATTGAAATTGGATTACAAAAACAAAAATAAAAAAGGCATTAATATGGAATATGATTTCCGATTATTGGAAAGAAAATTATCGGATATTGATTTGGAAATAGAGAAAATTGTGAATCTCGTGTACATTGTTGAGCTGGATGATCAGAATAGAAAAAACAGGTCTACCGTCGTTCCTTTGGAACACATCTTCCAAATGTTATTATTTTATTTGATGTTGCAACCGGAAAATTATTTTACATTAACGGAATACATAGGAAGAATTCTTTTACAACCATAGTTCATTTTATGATAATTTAGTTTTGGTACGTTTTTTACTTTTCCATTATCTTATAATTTCAAATCTTTTATTAACCAATAAAAATCTTTTTTTTAATTTGTAATTTTAAATCAAAGGACAATTATCGTTTTTGATCATGTGACTGACAATATGAGTTATTAAAATGAAAAACTCAATTTAACTTGCTAGAAATTAAATCAAATGTTGATCGTTTTGGAAAAAAATCTCTCTGGCAAAATGCACATCATCAATTTGTCGATTATTTTATAAAGTTTTGGTCGAAATTTTTTAACCAAAGTATGAGTATTGTACAATGTAATGAAATAAATTAGATTGAGATTAAATTTGCTCTTGACTTGGATGATTTATTCATTCTTTTGAAACGATATAGAAGAGAACTTAACAATTGGAACGAAAAGAAATATCAGTAAAGAATTTCGATGTATCTTGATTACATATGATGATATATAATAATCATGTCGTCATAATAATGAGTATTGTGTAAATAAATAGAAACATAAAATTTTCACTGAATTTTTCTCATCGCGTGTAAAACATTAAGCAGGAAATAAATTGATATACATGCCCGCTTAGCTCAGTCGGTAGAGCGTGGGACTTTTAATCCTAAGGTCCAGGGTTCGAGCCCCTGGGTGGGCGGTAAATTTTTCATTTTTCATACGATCTCCCGATTCCCAATTGCATTAGTATTACCAATTTGGTAATAATAGTGTCGTGGCGTTCGTAGAATGAAAGAGGATTGGAAAAAGAAGCTGAGGACCTCGTGAAAAAAGGAAACAAGTTCTTGTAAGTAAGATAAAACAATAAATTGAAATAAAATAAAATCTTATTCTTTCTTTCTTTGTATCTTAATTCTGAATCTTCTTCAATGATTAATGGACTCTGTCAATCTCAACGAAAATTTCTTCGGGGATGAACAAAAGCCACAACAAAAATCAAGTATCAATAAATCGATTTTTCACAAGATATTTATTTAATAAACACATTTTTAATGATTTGCACCAATTTCAAAAACTTGAGGCTCTATTTAATAGGGAATTTAGGTAAGGATCTTTGGTTAAGTTATTCATAATGCTTTTATGAAGATTTTGAAAAAATGATAACCATCGGGAGAATATTCATGAATGAATGAAAGAGACAACTAGTTATATTAAGATAATTTGGAAATAGTTTGTCGAATTGAAATATTTCTGAATTGGAAATAAATTACAAAAATGATTATTTAAAATATAAAATAGTTCAATAAATAATAATGATGTTCAATAAATTTTAAATAAATATTATATAGCTTGAGGGAAATTTTTCAGATTATTCGCGCAATAATTTCCAAGTCTTATAAAAAGTGAATTAACTGGGAACAAAAAAAATTCTGGAAACTTTCAATTTGAATAAACATGTAAAAATTATCATATAATTTGATTTAATTTAAATATCCACAACAATTTACCGATCCGCATAAACATCGTTTTGTTTTTTTTGGTTCATTTGAATTGTATAAGTTTCTTATGTGAAACGAGCCGCCATACTCGAACAATAATTCTTCTTCTTTACTTATATTCCTTGTGGTTTTCAAGTAAGCATGAGGTAAACTTAAAAATTCGTTGTATACAATTTCTAATTTCAAGTTAGCTTTCTCATCACATCCATTATTAATAAAACGTGCAATATTTCCATAATCGGTGGCATCGATAATAGTTTTTCGTGAAAAATTTTTTGAATTTTCATTAATTGTTAAAATGTAACTGTGTTGTTGGTTTTGTGTTGTAGGATATCTCATCTGTAATTCTTCCTCACTAATCCATTCTCCGTGATATTCACACACGAATTGATCACGATTAATTTCACATTTAGATCGAACACCCATTCCGTAGGAATTTGTATCGTATAATTCCAACTTTTCCAAATTTTCTAGAATATAATTATCTAAATTATTCATACAACTCTTTTCTTTACAAGTACATTTATTTTCTGAACATTTCAAATAATAAAAATTGTTGTTTAATTTTGAACAAGTACAATTTTCTGGATTACATTCATCTTCACAATCACATCCTTCAATTCTATCATCTGTCAATTCATCGATGGAATGATGTGGAATATTATAATTGATTTCCTGAAAATACAAAAAATTCCAATGAACATTCAATATTTTGATTATAAATACTAACTATGTATGACATAAATTGAATATTATAATATATTTGTCTTCATTCTAATAAAAATTCTGCGAAATATAAACTGACTATATAAAGGAACTGATAAGGGAATGGTACGCGTTCGCATCCGCCGTATGACTCGAAAAAAATCATGGAGATAGGAAAAATAAAGTTAAAGAGATGTGTAAATTTTTTAATCCTTACAAGGTATTCTTGTTAGTCGAAGTATTCCACCCGGTTTTTTGCCTTAATTTTATGTATATATTAAATAATTTTTTATACAAATGAAAACACCTACATACATACCTACATCTACATACGGAATAGAAAAAGGTCAAAATTCTGGTGTAATACTTCGACTAACGATAAAAAAATTTACACATCTCTTTAACTTTATTTTTCCTATCTCCATGATTTTTTTGGAGTCAGACAGACCGATGCTAACGCATTCCATTCCCTTGTGAGAATTAAATAATCGAGAAATAAGATAAAAACATATGAAGTTCGTGCATTTGGCTAATTTTTTATGTCGCCTTCAATTTTACATTAAGTTATTCTTTTAATTTTATTTCTTTTGTGCTAGAATTTTGAATCTTTACAAGTTTTATCAATTTATTTCACTTTTATATGTTGTCTAGGACTTTTCATGTTCACTTTCTGTTCTATCAAACGTCCTCGTAAACCACCGAAACATCTTTCGGACAGCTCGACTGTTAAGCGATATTCAAATATGGTCTGTAACTAAATGATGAAAAGGAAATATTATGGAGTTTTCAAATTAATTTCCTGATTATTGCACAAGAGCAAAAAGTATTTACCACCATTTCTACCATTATGTAATTTTACGCAGAATTATAGTTAGAACTTTAGCGATGAACAGACAAATGTTTAATTTCGAGTTTCTTTTTTCATTTTTATCTCCAAAATATGTAAAATTAGAAAAGATTTAGAAAAGAAAAGATTTTTATTCTATCCGTTCAGAACAGTATTTCTCTAGCAATGATATGTTAACATAATTATAAATTGATGCCTACTGATCAGATTTGGACAACTAAAATTTGTTTCATTCATAATTTATTTTGAATGTCTCTGCTAAATTTTGACGGCCAGAGTATAGTTTATCAATATTCACATAAATAGTTGTTGTTATCATATGCCAGGGAGATTCTTAAAATAGCTTATCCATTCATCGATATAATAAAATTGTCCCGAAATTATTCAAATAACAATTTCAAGTTTAATATTTGTAGGAGGTCGTGTAGTTTAGTTTCATTGGACTGATAACTCTCTCTCTTCTAGCAACACACTAGTAAGTGTTTCATATTTTAAAGCTTTAGTAAATGTTTCAATATCATCGATCAAAGATGATCTTTCGTCATTCATTAACATCCATTTCTCATTTCTTTCGATCAATGCAACCGTATGTATCAGCCCTTCGATGCCTCTTTGTAGAGGAGCTTCTTGTATTAAATAGAAACAAACTTTGTGGAGCATGATACGAAATCCAATATTATACCGATAATAATCTGTATTTACTTCAATAACCGTACCTAACAGTATCTGCCTCATTTCTTCCACTATTAAATCGATACATGTTTCTACATTATCTTTATTCTCAGGTAGAGTACGATAATACTGTTTAATTTGTCCGACTGAAATTGAGTACTCTGGTAGTAAGCGTATAACCATTGATTTTAAATAATATTCTTTCATAACTCCATTTATTAGAAACGGATATATGTTTCTCCCATCGTGTAACTGTGGAACGGACATTGCCTGTGTATAATATGTAAGCGTACTTGCTTCCATGTGCATCTCTGCGTATGCTGTCGGTAAATACGGTAATATATGTATCAAACGATGATAAAATGTAGGATGAATTTTTAGCACGAGAGGTTTGATGGAAGCTACTCCGAAGCTTATCATTACTACTTTTGGATTAATTCCTTTGGCCATCAACTTTTCATCTAAATTCTCAAATTCGTTTTTTGTAAAATATTTTTTGTAATCACGTTCGAACGGATACATAATTGTTGGATTTTTCGGTAGTTCAATGGCACGAATGTCCAAGGTCAACAGGTTGATTTCAGGAAAGTAAGTGTATACGAATGGAGGAAGTTGGTGGGTGGTGCAAGTTATATTTGTTAGAGAAGGTCTGCTTAACAAATCTGTTATTAATTCATACCATCTAAAATAATCGTTCGGATCCGCATTTTTATGAAACATTATCATATCCCTACAAATCGGTCGACTAGTCATGGACAGAACATGATAAGAGTTTTCTCTAATTATTGCTTTCGACAACAAATAATCTCCTGCTACCCCAAACGTAGAAGTTCTTCCTTTGGCTTCAAACACGTTACAAATTTGTTTTATTAATACATCTGACGGACGGTTTCCGACAAACGAAGTACTAAGCAGACCTTCTTCATTTTCAACATTAAAATTCATAGTGTAACATGAATCTTCTTTACATTTCAAATATTTCATTAGATTAATACTCGAAGTAATCATTGCTAATAAGACGTTGACAAAACAAACACCCAAATCTTTAGGGTTATAAAATCCCACCACTCGAAAACCACTACTCATACCATAAGTATCAAGTGCAATCCAACGTTCTCTCATAAGGAGAAGATTATATTGTCGAGGCAAATCCATTAGGTAGATAGAAAGAGAACAAGAACAAAAATTAAAATTAGACTGATTGTTTTTTATTCAGATTACAATGCTTTTACATTTATAGCAGACATTCTCAACAATAATATTTTTTTGTTCGAACATTTTGTTGCTGTTTCTTTATTTGAATGGAGGAACGTTAATGTTGATAAGTTGTCATCTGTTAATTCATTTCTCTTCGGCTGAAAAATATTTCCCGCTGAAGAAAACATTTCTTTTGAAAATATTTCTAAAATATTGAAATGGCTGAAAAAAATCAGTAAACTATTAATTAGACATTTAATTGTCTGTTCGTTTGAGCATTTTGAGATCTGTGGATTATTTATTATTTTAATTACTTATCCAATTTAGAATTCTTTTAAATTGAAATTAGACGACTGATATTATTGGATTTCGAGAAAGTATATTTTTTAGTATCTTACAATTTGTCAGTCAGAATAATATATTTTTTTTATTGAAATTCCCAACGGGATAGATTAAAATTTTTGATCGATATCCTCCTCTACGTTCAGTGGTAAGAGATCTCTAGGTTGCTTGAGACGTGTATCTCATCTTTGTGGCGTTTGGAACGTGCATATACCACTGCTCCACACACACCCCAATATAACTCTCGTATCGATATGCAAGGACGTTATTTCGCAAATAAGCGTGGAATATGCGTAGATCACTGCGCTACGCACGCATATTACGTATAGAGGTTTTCGGAGATAATAATGAAAAAAGAAAAAAAGTTTCAAGTTTAATATTTCTAAAATGCGGCGAAGTTTAGTTGCATTTATAAACTTCAAATTTTTTCTTCAAGCAATACACTGGTAATCATTTCATGTTTTAAAGCTTCAGTAAATTTCTCGATATTATTGATAAAAGATGAAATATCATCGTTCATTATTATCCATTTATTATTTCTTTCAACCAATGCAACCATATGAACTGGGCTAATTGCAATTAACCTTTTATAAGCGTCTTGCAATAAAAATACACAAACTTTACGGAGTATCTCTAGAAGATTGGGGTGTTTCATGTAAAAACTTCCATTTTCTAAAGGAGAATGTATTAATATCCGTTCCACTTCCCCTACCATTGAATTTGTACACATTTGTACATTTTCTATATTGCTGGGTAAAATATCATACTGAGATGCGATTTCTCCAATTTTAATTTCAAATTCTTTCCTTAACATTATAGCTATAGATTTTAAATCATATTCTTTCATAATTCCGTTTACCAAAAATGGATATACGTTTCTGCCATCATGTAATTGTGGAACGGACATGGTTTGCGCATAATAATAAATTGAAGTTGAATCAATTTGTTGCGTTACATCGTTTCTTGTTATAGACGGTAACAAAGTTCTGATACTATAATAAAATGTAGGATGAATGATATATTTGCAAGTTACTCCAAAACCGATCATTATCAATTTCGGATTAATTTTATTGGAGATCAACTTTCTATCCAAATTCTCCAATTCCATTTCTGCAAAATATTTTTTATAATCAGGTTCGAAAGAGTATGAAATTGTTGGATTTTGTGGAACTAGCATTACATTAACGTCCAAACTTAATAGTGTAATGTGAGGAAACCAAGTGTATGAAAATGGATAAACTTCATCCTTAATGGTATTTGGACCTAGTACAGAAGGTCCGGTTAGTACATCGGATATCAATTCATTCCATCTAACAAAATCTCGAGCATCGACATTTTTAGTATTACGTATCAATTCGGCACATATCATTCGACTATCCGTCGAACGAACTTCGAAAGCTCTTTGGCTTGTTAATGCTTTTGACAAAAAAATAATCTCCTGCTACTCCTGGGAAAGAATTATTTCCTTTTTCCTCATAGGTCTCGCAAATTCGTTTTATTAGAATATCAGATGGATTCCGTCCAATGGAAAAATGACAAATTATTCTTTGTGCATCTCTCATTGTATATAGCATGTTATCTGAACATAACGTCTTTCTACATTTAATATAATTCATCAGATTAATACTAGAAGTAATCATTGCCAATAAAACATTGGTAGCACAAACACCCAAATGGGGAGGATTTGAGAAACCCTTAACTTTTGGAGTACTAACCGCACTAAAATCTTCAAGAACAGCCCAACGTCTATGCATTAACATACGATTATAATTTTGCGGTAAATTCATTAGGTATTATTGAAAAAGAACTGGAAATAAAATTAAAATCAAAATTTCCTATTCACTTGAAAATACTTGGGAATTTATGGCAGACATTCCTAATAATTTCATTCCTATTAATTGGTTATTATTATTATGTTGTTATTTTTCTACATTATTATTATTATCATTATTTCTTTATCGAAATTCACATGGAGATAAATCAGGAAAAGAGTTTTTAAAATTTTAATCAATCACAAAGTCCACTTTAAATTTGAGTATAAATGATATAGTTGTAGTGTCTGCAATCATAAGGACTTGTTGTAATGAATTAATTTAACTTATTAATTTATAGACGTTTTTATTTTTTTACCAATAATTTTAAGAAAATACCTAAAATTTACTTAAACATTTAGTTGATCGGATACCATATTGGCATGAATAAAAATCTGAACGAATAATGTTGATGATCTCAATCTCATTATTCTATTCCATCCAATAATTTACAATCTCGAAGAGTTATAATTCCCAATACATTGACTTGGAATATTCTAAATAGTTTTCTGAAAACTGAAAAAGTAATTATTCTGAAAAGAATTGTTAAATTGCAAATTCTGGAAACTAGTTCGTTTGGCTAATTTTTTATTTCAAACAATTCTTTCGATTAATGTACTCTTCTCAGATTAACTATCGTTATCAGCACCAGCTGGTGGAAAATTTGTGGATTCCATGCGAATGATAATGGAGATGAGCATTAAACAAATTGAGTTCCAGATAAAATTAGTCTTAATATTTCAAAATTAATTCATGAAAAAATATTTATTAGCGTTTTGGAACTTGGGATTTCTTCTAATTCTATGTAGCTACTCAATTTGGTCTACTACGTCTCATTTGCACAAACTTATTTTTGATGATAACGATTATGCTGCCTTAATACTCCTACTACTATTGTTTTATTGTGATGTGATCATTCTTGGGAAATTGTTTGACATTTGGGGAAGTAGAAACAGAAAAAGTGATGAAAGTGAATTTTCAGATGGAGAAGAATCTGATGAGATATTAACAATCGATGAACATAAAGAAGATGAATTGTTTTATTCTCACTATTTCCATCAATATATTACCAAATCGAACTTTGTCTATTTTATGAGTTGGCATCTAACCACCTCAATATTTCTTTTATTCATAATTTATATTTTCTTCAAATCCATCATCTACACTCGAACCTATAATGAGCGATTGTTGATTAAAAGAAATATATTTCCATTTTCCCTGCTAACTTTCTCTTTCTCTATGCTCATCTATTCATTTACAATGCTCATCAAATATCGATCAATATGTTTCCGGCATTCTCTTAGGTCATTCCGAATCTACTCGAAATAATTATTATTCATATTAATTTTTCATTAAAAAATAGTTCCTTTATCCAATTTTCAAGTTTTATTCATAAACAACACCATATTATTTTTTCCGATTTCTTTCACTTCTTCCCATTTAAAAATTCGAATAGTTTCAATTAGAAAACATTGGCAACATCAACTAGATTTGTTAAATATGCTATTTCTTACTTACATTATTTCTATTGTTAGTTATGATATATTTAATCAACAGTAGGAAATGAATATTTTTGATTATAATTATTGTCGATGATGATTCAGTTCATGTATCAGATTTTTCACTTTGAGAAATAATAATAACAACAATAACAACAACAAATAGCAGATATAATATTGCATGGAAATTAAATGCATAAATTAGTTAAGTCGGACATTAACTCTGGAGAAGGAAAAGATGATAAAAAGGAAGAAGAATAAAATAACTGCCTAATAAATCAATGAAACATCTTGTAGTTGCATTTCTAATGATTATGTCATAAGAAGATAATTTGGAAAGTTGGAGAATGAAGTCTTCCTGATTGTGCTGAATAACTGTTATACAAACATGGACAATATACACATTTCTTATATAAACTATTTTTTCTTCTTACTGTTAGTTAAGGTCATTATCGTATATTCAAGATTGATTCCATATTTCTTCTTTATTATCCTTTATATTTTTCCGTTTTCTTCTTCTTATTCTCGGAATGCTGGTTCTATTAGATGAATATTCTCCCATCGATCTCTCATCACTAAAGATATGTATATTGATTAAACACTAGCAGTATTGACTCTCCAAATGGAATTGTCCAATTTCTCAAGAAGAAATTCATTCGACTCACTTTGTCAAAAGTTTTTCTTTCGGAAATTTTGATGAAGATGGAAAACTACACAATTGTTATATTGAGATAAATTAATTTGTTTAACACGGTATATTTGGAGGAGAAAATGATCAGGAAATTATTGCGAATAGTTTGATGAAAAGTTGTCAACTTCCGATGAAGGTCATTTATGGTAATTCGTCTATTAATTCTTTTTCAGTCGATTGACCCGTATACGTGTTAGTGAGAATGTATCACTTACGTAACATTATAGAACATATTATCAACGAATAATTATAATCGATTAGTTCATCGAATAATGAACGTATTCCTTTTATCAAACGGCAAGTTCGACTACTCTTTTTTCGTTCGACTAATCTTCACATATTTCTGCTGTTTCCATTATTGGAATAAAAAGATATTTATTTACGTATACTCGACAATTTCATTTCGCAACTTCTTTGTTATAATACCATAATTCTTGTATTCATGGAAATTCCGTGTTCACTTATTTCGTATAATGATTCATATAATGATTCATAATATTTTATATGTTAAAATTATTTAAATCATCATCGGTTAAAGAGGACAACAGATATACAATTTCCATCGGTAAATAACGAAAATTTATATGTAATTCCTTTCACTTGACCATTCGATAGTGGGAATCGAGCTTCCAAAAATCTACCTTTCCTTTTTTATTAATTCTCAACATCTCATTCAAAAAATGAAAAGGGATTTAGGAGAAAATCTCACCAAAATTTTGAAGTAAAGAAACAACTGATATGATGTTAGTTTAACGGAAATTACTAATGTTTCATATTCAAATAATTGATTGAAATAAGTTTCAGTTTGGGAATTGTTTCATCGTGTATAATCTGATGTACAACCTAACACTTTTTATCGGTCTATTAATCAATTGATGGTGATGATGATGATGATGATTTTATAGTTGATCATATATTGAAAGATGGATGAGAAAGTTGTTGTTCTGATTATTACTCGTTTTACAATTGAGGAGAATGTTCTTTTTCAACAAATTCATATCCATGACGGATTAATTAAATTTTCGTGAATAATCCTTATTTTTCCATAAATATTCAATTTGGCATTGACAAATCAATTCGATTCGGAAAGAATTTATTGATTATATGATTGCCTTACGATTTAGAGGGATGAATATAAAGTTTATGTTGTAAAGAAATTTATGTTTCAGAAATTGGTTGAATGTGATGACAAAGTGAGCGTGCACACGTTTTGGGGATAAATGATCGATTCGAAGAGGAAAGGATGATTGAGATGAACAAAAATTGAAGTCAACTATTAATTTTATTCTTCTTCTTTTTTCCATAAACATTATCATAGCGATATGATGTTCGACATGTCATCATCAACTTAATGTCTTCCTATAATTAAGTAGATATATGATGAGCGTATAGATGAGCGACGTCTAACTCATCAGTGTAGTACAAGAAGAAGAAGAAGAAGAAGAAGAAGAAGAAGAAGAAGAGGAACAATAATAAGATACGAACGAAAATTGAGACATCATTGTAACTTCTGATATGTTAAAAATTAGGAAAGCGGTCGAACAATTGTTCGGATTTCATTCACATCGTTCACTCCAATCATCCGTTTTCAAGTTTTTTCTTTTGTTTATTTTACTCGTCGATCCAACAAGGAATTCATTCGAGAGATTCATTCGCATAATTTCAATTTGATACATAATTATGAAATTAAGAAAATGTTTTCATAAATATAATCGATCGTTAAATATCGAAACTTTCACTTTATCAAACTATTTTCGAGAGAAGAAATTCATGGATAAGTGAAAGGTAAAAATTCTTTATAATCGGTCTTAATGTAAAGAAACTGGAGAAGAATGTCAATATAATATATTCTCCGGAAAAAAATTTCTTGATAAATTTCTTTCGAAGAATTCTTCAAGAAATTGGAAATGTTCTTGTACAATTCCATTTACCTTCTTCCATCATTTCCCCTTCTTTCTCAAATATCGACTAATTTCATTTTAATGATCACACACCAAAATAATGTTGAACTTTTCAATGAAGTGTAAAAAGTATCATCACCAAACCATTTATCATCATCATCACCATCCAGTTAATGGTAACTTCTTTTTTTCTTGACGTTATCCACTTCTCAAATTGACCATCAATATTCTTCTCAAAATGTTAATTTAGATCAATCTTTACTTATGTGAAAATATTTCAAAATATTTTTCCTGCAAAATCGATTTTAAAGGAAGATGTATAACTTTTTGATTTATTTAAACTGAAAAATGCATTTCGATAAATAATAGAATATTTTAAGTTATAATGAATAAGTTGATGCAGATGGCACGTATTAGTTCTTTTCAATTATTACGTAATGAAATCGAATGATATTTCAACGATTCGGATGTATGTTAAAGGAATTAGGTGATAATTCAATTGAATTGCAAATTGTGAAATTGGTGTATGAAGTATTCTATCTTGAATGATGGGGAATAAAAATTAGTAAGTTTCCGTTTCAACATTCTATGTTCATTAATGAATTGATGATGATGATGATGATGATTTTCTTTTGTCATATATAAAGTGATTTGACGAAATTTTTTCGTAAACAGCTTATGGGCAATCGAACGAAAGAGATTCCAAGTAAATGTACAGGACGAAATCAATTGAATAAATAGTCATGTCAGTCAGAACTCAGAGTCAGTCGGAAAGAAAATTGTCCCCACATCTTTCACTTTTACGCACTGAATTGATGTAAATAAAGAAAGTTCACTTAATATGTTCTGGTTATTGATAAGTATCTTTTTCTAGTTCACATTTTATGGTGAGCGACACTTAACGATTATCGCTTCATTAATCATGTTTGTTGAAGAAGAAAATGGGAAGAATGGCATTTGATTATAGGCAAGGAAAGTGTTAAGATTATGATTGAAACAATCAAATTTATCGGACAAACATCCATGTAATAAATGTTTTATATTGATAGATAATAGTATCTTCTCATCTTTTATCAATTAATTCTCCTAATACCGAAATAGTTGATGTAATTGAATAGAATTGATGAGATATCGAAAAAAACATTTTATTAATTTCTTTCTTTCTGTGAGGAATACATATTTATATTTCATCCACAAGAAAAAAGTCAACTGAAAAACTTTTCTTATTTTTTCTGAATCAGATGGACTCAGATATTTCCAACAAATTTGTTTAGAGGCAATAGACGACGATTGACGGTAACCAAAAGGAAAATTTGGACGTACGATAGTTCAAAAGAATATTTGGACAGAAATACAAATCGAAGAATACAACCGTCTTTTTCAACATATATTTTGGAGAATAATCAACAAGGAAGATTTTCAAAGCTCTTCAACTTTCATACGCAAACTTAAAAGGTTTGTACGATTTTTTTAGTTTAATTTGTACGTTTATGAATATATTGTATGGAACGATAAAGAGTACAAAGATAGAATGAGGATTAAATTACAAATTTGCTGACCTTCTGCTACTTGCTGTGAAGGAGTTTAGTCTAGGAACAAAAAAATATCCCATTGTCTTCTTTAGCCTTCGGAATCTTTTTCCTCCTCCTTAATGATAACATGTTGAAAAGAGTGTTGACTTTCCTCATTACGTGTTAAATTAAGTAAGGCTATTATTTATGACGAAGCAAACTGAAACCGTTTCTATGACAATTATTGATTTATAAAACTCTTCTTCAAACATGAAACATATCCAATAAATACGGCAATCATATTTTCTAAAAGTTTTTATACGAATTGGAAGTTAAACTGAAACTGGGAAGGAAATTGAATTAATATTTTGTGGAATTCAAATATGACTAACGTTTATCTCATCATTGCACTCAAATCGATTCTGAGTCGGTTGTTGGGAGAATGTTACATCAAATTATTGGCAGGTCTATAAATTTATTTTTATCTCCTGAAAAAGGAATTATAAAAATTAAGTATTGTTTTCTTACAAGAATTTTAAAAGATTTAGCAGATCATTTTAGAAACTTCAAATTTTTTACATTATATTTTTTCGAATATTTTTTTAGAAATATTTTTCATAGGATTCTTTAATTACGTACTTAAGTTAAGAAATTAAATTGAAATTAAAAGAATTCTGATATAATAAATGCGAACACAATCCAACTGAAGTCAATCAAATTTTTTTTGGAGAGTATCCCCGAAGGTCTTTTAAAAAAAATTTCTTTATTAACTATATTATTTATAGTGGAATGAAAATTGTGCATATAGTAGAATAATTTTGAAGTTATTCTTCTGAAACTTACCATGTATGATCAAAAGAGAAATTGATTTATTGCAAATTGATCATTATATTTTGCTTCTAAAAAATAGGTAGTTTCCAATGTGAAATGCAAATTTGCACTCATTGGTCCAATGTAAGGATATTGAGAAATTTATTTAATATTATATTATTAGAAATGATTCAGTATATTATTATTAGACATAATTACTGTGGAATAATGGTGAAGTAATAAATTGAAAATATAGACTGTTTTATACGTTCGATCCATTTCAATGTATGACAGTTGAACTGAAAAAGCGCGCAGTTTGAAAGTTTAATTAGTTGGATAATTTTGACATTTACATATATATATCGTATTGAATCGAATTGAAATTTAGAGTTAGAAAAAATGGTTTATTTGATGTACGAAATATTTTCATTAATCATTGTACCAATCGTATATTGGAGAATTATCAAAAAATTCTACCGAAAGGAAAAAGGTCAGCAAAACTTTTCTAGTTCTTTAAACAAAGATTACATAGTTTTGAGATTAGTTACTTCTATGCTAGTATTTCATTTTAATTTTCTTTCTTCCTTATGAATAAATTTTTATAGTTAATTTATTATATATTTATTAAATTTTACAATTATTATTTTTTATTCAAATTCCGGTTGGAATAGATACGGCTGAAATAATATATTATTTTAACAGTGAACTGTTAGACAAATTGAATGATGTAACAATTTTGGGTCTCCCAATGCTTCATCCATTTTTTACTAAACTTCGTTCATAATTTCATGGGTTCTCTTACAGAGTATTCATACTTCAATGGAAACCATTTGCAAAATTTTAAATATTTTATTGTTTGTTTTTAATAATCAAATTATCTTCAACTGGAGATTGTGTGGGAAAAATGTGTTTGAATTATCTTCATTGAAAATGGTTTGTTTCCAACTTGAGTAATTTGTTGATGAAGTCAGTATCTCATCATTACCATGGAAACAGAATGATTAACTAAATTTTCTCTCAAAATGAATTTTTACGAAAAAACTAAATTAAACATATTCAAAGAAAAGATTGTTGGAATTAGCGAATAACCAAGTTCCATTTATCATGATTGTAGAGTTGATTATCGGAAAGTGTTTAGTATGTGAAGTAACATAACTTTTTTATTGGGGGACCTTTATTATTTGTTATATTGAAGAAAAAACTTAAATTACTATTATGAATTCCCATCAAAATTTATCATTCCATCACTCATGAAATATCAAATTATATTATTTAATCGTTTAATATTAATAGAGGCGTACATCTAATATCCTCATTATTCTTATTATTAGTCAACTAGATAATAAATTCCTTCCTTTATTTTTGCTAGTTATGAAAATCTTCTGTTGTTACATAAGAGAACATAATTTCTGGAGATATTTCGATATAGAATGTTCAGACTGATGATTGATAGCATATGTGTATGTCATCAAACATTAATAAATATTGCAAAAAAATGAATTTGCTTTTATAGAGAAACAATAGAGAAGTTGAGATAGGAAATTTTGTAGAATTTTTCAAATTTCTCGATTGTTGCACAAGAAGAAAAACTATTTGACACTATTTCTACCATTATGTAATTTTACGCAATATTATAATTAGAAGCATCGAATTTAATGAAGTTTGATGAGGAAAATACTGAAGAGAAAATTATTAATCGTCTTATGACAAATATTGAACAGTTCATCTAGATCAGTTCAATTATGATAATAATTAGGCAAAAACTTTTACAAGAGAGTATGTGAAGATAATTTATATTTCCTTCATCTTGACATCGTTGACATTTCATTTTAACTTTTTCGTTTTCTTACGAATCAATCCGTTTCTTCTATCATACATCGTTGAGATAAAGGAATTTCTTTTTCGACAAGTTACGATAACTTGGATTTATGGTTCTTTTAATGTGAACGTCAATGTGGTAGTAAAAAAAATAAGTAGACGAAAGGTATTCCTAATATTTCACAGCAAGTTCCTAATGTAGAATAAGGAAATTACGATGAGGTTTTTCCTTCCAACTCGATCAATTAACTCATAAGAATGGATCATCTAGTTTACTTTTTTTTCAGTTAGATCATTATTATATTATGAATTATCTTCCCTGCTATCGTTCTTATTAATTCGTATGATCGAAAGTAATGTGTTTTCTTAAAACTTTCAATGAACGATAATAAAAGTAGGAGTTATATAATCTAAGTTTAGTATAAATAATTTTAAAGAAATAATAAGAAGAAAATCTACTTCCTTATTATCTCATAAGCATCCAGAATTGAGAATAGAAAATAAAAGATTATTCACTATTATTTTGAGATTGTGCTAAATTGTTCTAAAGAGAAGGAACGGGAAGAAAACGAATTTTTAATTTTTTGGAAATTTTTCCTTTCTTATTATAATCATTGTGGTGATGATAATGATCATGAGAATTATTATTATGATAATTGTGTGGTAGTAGTGAATTTACAATTTCGACGATTTAGTTTCAATGAAAAACTTTTTTGTTTTTTGAATTGAAATATCTTTTATTTCGAATTTTCTATGTGAAGATCATTCAATTCATTGTGTTCTATGACAGATGAATATTCATTTAGTCATACGAATATTTCACCCGTTCTATTCGTTGAGTTCTTCTTCCTCATATCGCCTTCTTATATGTGCCTCCCAAAATGGTAGTTGTCGACAATAGAGTGATAAGATGGGTCGATGTTCCTCGTCTAAATCATTTCAATCTCCGTTTCATACTTATTCGTTTCTAAAACAATCAACTTTTTTAAGTTTATACAAAAAATTATCTTTTTCATTCTTTTAATCTCGAATGAAATTTAAGTTTAATTTCCCAAATTGAAATGGACGTTTATGACTGTTTGAGGATTTGGAGTGTGTTTAGAAAGCCAAAAATAAACAGTTTGATAATAGTTTTTTAAAAATGGCTTTTCGAATTAAAAAAAAAGTCGAAGAATTTCAATTAATGTCACTTCTAATTTCATTTAGAAGAATAATAGTTTTCGGAGTCACATTTTTAGTCATCGATCTTGTCATATGGTTGAAGTAAGAGTTTCAATTACACTTTCGCAACAATTCGCAATTATTGTGAGAAGTAATGAATAACATGCCGGAGATAGAGGATGGGTATAGATCAAATGAAAATATTTAAGATAAATAATATTGATAGTTTGGTCAGTTAACAGTAAAAATAATAGAAGAAGAGCGTGAGAGATGGACGGATAATTACGAATGTTCCCGAATAAGAAACTTGTCGATATTGTCATAGAAAGTAAATGAATTACATTTCATAGCCACGTACTATTCATTTTATGATCATTTTGGTGGACTATTCGATCGAGTTGACCTATTCAAAAGGAACATTTACACATCTACACTTTCCACTTTCCATCATTAGATAGAAAGGAACACTTTTATCGCACGACCATATATGGGACCAACGACGACAAGACTGAAAAAATTAAGATGAAATTGATAACTTTATTTTGATTTCGATCATATCTTCTTTCTTTCCATTATGTAGATTGTAGTCATTTTCTTTAGATAATTTCGATATCGTTTCTTCGTCTTCTTTCCATTTTTCCATATCGAATTAGGTGGTAAGATGAAAATATTCTTTTCTATTGAAGAAACTTTCAAATTTTTCACATTGTGCAAAATTTGAGAGATATTTTCAAGATCTTATGTCAACCTTAATATCTCGATGGTAACGATTTTCTAAATACGTCCTACAATTGTTTCTTCAATAAATAACACTTCTCGTATGATAGTTTTATGAATTTGATTTAATCGTTTAAAGAGACTCTACTTGTGTTTAGTAATTTCTCACGTTGCTTAATCGTTCCTTTTTTCGCCACTGATGAAAATGCGTTACGTCATCTAATGCTGACCATCTGAGAAATTATCGACAATTGGCAAACGATAAGTTGAGAGAAGGCCATTTATTTGCCATCTAATAGGATTAGTGGATCTATCATTCATCTTACTCATAATTCATTTTTTAATGGTTTTTTGCCTGAATCTAATCTAAATTTAATAGTATTTCTCGGCAACAAATAAGCGAAACACGTGTTATACAAAATAAGGTTTTATGTGACTGACAATCTTTTTTGTCATTCTAATTCATTTAAACAATAATGTACACGTGTATCCTGCGTCTCATCGACAATCAGATAGTCTACATTAATCGTTTTATGTATCTCTCATTTCATTCAATCAATTCCCGATAAACTTTTCGTGAAAAGAACGAACATTTGATTAATCCACTCAAAGTCGCTAAAAACATTATCCTTCATATAATTTTCAAATTTTCAAATTTTTTTTAATTATTAAATTTTCTTTAAATAATCATATTTTCTTTAAATTTTAGAGATATGCATTGACGATTCTTCTTTTGCATCTCGTTAAGAGGAAACCTAGTTTTTTTCAACTTTCATTCATTGTAACCCTATTATATCATCAATCCATTCGCTAGTAGTCTAGTGTATGCAACGCAATTAATCGTAACAATCGAAACACAAATTTTATTTACTTTTTAACCTTTCTCCCAATTGTTCTACGTTTTAACGAAATTATTTCGTTCGAAAAAAGAAACTATTACAACATACTTTATCTGTTTGTTGTCAGCCGAAAATATTTTTTACGAAAACTTTCCTTTATGAACAGTAGAAGGAATATAGTAGAAGGTACGATTAATTAAATACGAAGGAGCAATCATCAATCAAAATCATTGGGAATGTGCATCTTTTCCAACATACATTCTGCCATACAGAACGAAATAATTCATTTGAATTTTGTTTAAGAAACTGTTAGAAAAGTTTGGAGAATACAATTTGGTAAATGAGTAACAACTATCCTTCTGATTCTTTCTTGTACATCATACCATTCCCACAAATATCTCCAGCAATTCTTCCAAAAACAAAAACGAACTTCTTACCACCTCAATCTCATAGTTCTCCAATGTTATCTTATCCCTTTGGCCTTATTCCGACGAAATATTATTAATAAGAAATTCTCATCTTAATCGTTTATCAATTCAACAAATTTCTCATTTGTCCATCCATTCTTTCTTACCGAATCTACGAGCAACAAACTTAACCCATATTTGTCATCCATTCGTTTCAATATTTCATGAATATTTATCCATTTCTAATTATCAATCATCTTCTAATCAATACAATTCAATTCACTTCTATGCAATTCATCAACAAAACTTCTCATTCGATACATGAAAGAATAGTATTGTTTGGGAATAAGATTTCAACATAAAAGTTTACTAGAGAAACAATTTTTTTTGAGTAGTAAAGAAATTCTTCTTCAGACGAAACCAAACAATTTCTTTATTTCGTATAAAGAGAATTGATAGTCGTTCTATCCATCCTCTTTGTTTAAAGTTATTATATTTCAACTTCACCATTTACTAGGACAAGATCTACAGTGACTTAAGGAAATATTCCTTTTAAAACACACAATCGTTCGTTTATCTATAGATAATATTGATTAATAATAACAACAACATTTTCAAATATTTCTTTCATCCATATCCCAGGTTAAATATGGAAAACGATTTCATTCGTATTTTCGTCGATTTCTTTCTTGAACTTCTCATAGCATATTTTAATGCTTTCCTATTAATATCGTACAACCTTGCAAACCTTAGTTCAGTTCTTATAAATATATTGATTTCCTTGTCCAAGAATTGGATCTCTTTAGTAGAAAAAATATCATCATCTTGTTAATTTAAGATTTATTTAGTTTCACCTAATTATAAATGATCATAAGAGGGAAAAGAAAAAATTTTTTAAAAACCAAAATCGTTTAGAATTTTTAAGAGTTTTCAAAAGAACAACAATGATGGTTATATAAAATTGAAAGATATCTTTTTTAAAAGAAGCGAAAATTATTAGAGATTAACAGAGTTAAGAATCAAAATTAATTAAAAGAAGAAATATTTTAATTTTAAATATTTAACTAATTTTCTTTCTTTTTTATTCAATTATAGGTGAAACAAAATATCAGAAGGAATTAATTGATTTAATTCTATCGTACAATTTCTTCTGTCCAACATTTATTTCCATCACCTTATTCACATTCTTATTAATTCTATTTAAAATTATGCGTCAAAAGTGTTAGTATCTTTCATTATGGATAATTAAAAATTAATGTACTTCTTAAATTGTAGTTCCAAAAGGTCGAAAAGAAGATATTGAAGAGTATTCCATTTCGGCAGCTGGTACAGAGAATTTCACACCACACATCCCTAAAGGATTTGAATCTCTTATCAAAAATGATGAAAAAAATAAGAGGAAGAATAAACGAGGAAAACCGAAGTCGAAAAAATCGGAGAAACAGCAAATTAAGACTAAAAATTCCTCGAAAAAAACCGATCAACAGGTAAAAACAACCTGGGATGAAAATTCTGAAATAACGAATGTCGGGGAAGCCATGGTTGCCAATGGATTCGATGAATCGAAAATCACGGATAGTTTTTCAATGGAAACCGTTACAACGATACCTCAATTAACTGAGGCCGTTTCCATTAATGAAGAGAAAACGAACGAAATTCCGACGCAATTGGAATCTCCGAATGATTTCGAAGAGAAAACAGATACACTTATTTATCAATTTCCAAATGAAAATGGTGCACAAATCGAGACTGACCACATCGAAGAAAATAAAATAGAAATCATCGATGGAGAAATTCAGGGAGATAATAAGACTGAAGATTTAACAATCAATGAAAATAATGAAAACGAACAAATTAACGGAGAAATACTGGAAGATAATACCGAGGAAAAAATGAATAACGAAAGTGGAAAAATTGATGAAATTGAAAACATAGAAAAATGTGAAAAAATTTATGAAATGGAAGATATCGAAAATGACGAAAAGATTCAGCAAATGGAACTTATTGAAAATCACGGAAAAATTCAGGAAACAGCGGTTATCGAAAATCATAGAATAATCAAGAATATGGAACCTATCCAAAATCATAAAGAAGAAAAAACTCTACCAAAAGATGTTGTTATTAAAACAAAAAAGAAAACAAAAGATATCAATACAAATGGATATAGAATGGAGAATGATAGTTTATCTTCATCATCATCTTGTACAATAAAATCGAAGACAAATTCTCATTCAAGTAGAGATTCTAAAAAAGGGAAAAAAGGATGTTCTAAAAAACCGAAACCAAACAAAGACGATAATATACCTAGTAGTATATTAGGAACAGATCAATTTGAACCTCATTTTCCAAAAAGTTATCAAATAGAAAAGCATATAGTTAAGACGATGTCAGAAAGGAAAACTCCTAAATCACGCAAAAAAGACCAGAATAATAATTCTGTTAGTTCAATGTCATTAGGGAAAAATAAGAAAAAAAATTCTATCGGCTCTCAAGATCAAACAGAAATCATTAATGAAACTGTTCAGGATAATTCGGATAATAATGGCACAAACGAGAATGAACGTTTTCTTACTGAAACATCTGTTGAAAATGTCGAAAACAACGATGGAGATGAAACGGTCATTCCTAATAATATAAATGAAGAACCAACTGAAAATTCATCATTTGAAAATAATTCCGTTGGAACAATGTTCTCGGATAAGAATTTGGAAACCGACAAAGGAAATAAATCAAAATATGATACAGAACCAATTTACGACTCAGTGGAAAACCAAATAATGGAAAAAGATCTCTCTTTTGACACTAAGTTGGAAACAACTAAAGTATTCGGGGAAGAACAATTATCAACCTCCAGTTCTAATTCATCTAACGCAATTTACAAAGAATCTCAAAACACAAATGTAGAAGTTAAACATGATTATAAACAATTATCATCATCATTACAAAATAGCGATTATGATACACCGAATAGTATTCCAATTGACCAATTTCAAGAAGATGGAGCTAAGGTTGTAGGGCAACAGTATGAAGAAGCTGTTTACGAGGAAGTTGACGATCCACAAGAAGTTGATAAAAAAGAGAAATTTACCGAAGTTAAGAAAGTGTTACCAAAAGAAGAAAATGGAAAGTTTTATGACACTGTAAATGACCAGAATCAGTTTTCTCATGGGAAACAAAAAGTGAACATTGAACAAGATGAAGATTTTTTGGAACATCTGAATTTGGAATCTTCACGAATATTAATTCCTTCTGAAAATCAATTATGGAATATATATAATAGAGCAAAAGAAAATGTAAGCGATGATGACAATAAGGTAAAACGAAAAAAATTATCTGCAATTTCTAAGATCGATGAAAAGCCTGTATTTGAGGATGATCCACTAAAACCATATTTGTATGAGATAAATCATTGTATCTTACCAAATTCTCACAACGATACATTATTGTACACAATTGGAACGAGAACTAACAATGTTCCAATAACATCAAATGTTTCTACTAGAACGGAATTGCTGATAACAGAGACAAACGGAACAGTAAATGGTGAGAAAAATGAAACTCATGAGTCTCCCACAAAAGTTGTCAAGGAAAACATTCAAACCGAAACTTCGGAAACACCAAAAGAACCGGAAACTGAACAAAATAAAAATGAAGTTGTTGGACTTGGAGAATCGATAAACGACAATGTTGATGTGGTGAAAATTGAGGTACACGGAACAGTAAATAGTGAGGAAAATGAAAGTCATGAGACTCCTACAAAAGATGTCAAAGAAAACATTCAAACCGTAACTTCGGAAGCACCAAAAGAACCGGAAACTGAAGTTGTTGGACCGAAAGAATCGATAAACGGCAATGTTGATGTGGTGAAAACTGAGACAAACGGAACAGTAAATAGTGAGGAAAATGAAACTCATGAGTCTCGCACTAAAGATGCCAAGAAAAACATTCAAACAGTACCTTCGGAAACACCAAAAGAACC
>JALJEE010000606.1:0-21151 GCA_023231475.1 Seison nebaliae
ATAATGATGTTCAATTGAACTTGTAAAATTTAACGAAAAATAATTAATGTTATTCATCGCATGTCATTCAGATAATTGCACGCATCAGAAAGAAGAATAATTTGCTGATGAATATTGCTCAGACAATTTTCATCAGCAATAAAATTCTCTTTCGAATGCATATCATATCATTTAAAAAAATTCAAATTTGGATAAGTAACACCTAGCGCACAGCAATTCAAAATAGTTGAATTTTTTGAAATCGAAAAAAAAAAAAGTCAAACTTGTATCCTAAAATTTTAATATTAATATTGAATTTTTTTAAATGATATGATATGCATTCGAAAGAGAATTTTATGCTCTTTCGAATGAACCCTAGTTCGCTTACTTTCAATGAGGAAAAATCCCTTAAAATCTCATTTTTCTCTTCAATTTTTTTTTTTTGGGGGGCAATGTAATTTGGGGTGAATCTAATAGTATCTATATTATATACTAGATAATAAGATAATAATATTATATAATACTATATAGATGTTTCCTAATGCTTGTTTAAAAAGATGTTAAGAAGATTAGAATACATAAAACTGTATGCTGTATCAATATTATGATTAATTAACCATTGAAAAAACTGATAATCAAAAAATTGAATTTGATTTACTGGTAAATCAAACGATTAAAAAGTTTCCAATTGTTGTAATTCCAACACTTTCGATTACTAAGAAATTTTCTCAAATTACAAAAACTCACCTTCTTCTATTCAGGAAAGTCAAAATGATGTACCTTCGGAAAGTTTAATTATAATTATATTTTAACATCAAATATATTTTATAAAATGATTCACATGGAACATTTAGATTTTAATAAAAAAACAAATGCTTCTTATTGATAGGTTATAAATTGAATACGTCGGAAAATAAGTTGGAAATATATCAAATTTGGAAATCTACGTTATCTTCTCCTATTGAGACGTTTCCTCGTTTTTATTCAAATAAATTTCAATGGAATTCAACATACTCGTTCGTTAATCTCACAAATAAAAATTCTTTCAAAAAAATCGAATAGACTAAACGTAGTAGCAGTTAATTCGGAATGGAGAAAGTTCTCTTTCTTTAATGTATAATGATGGCAATTAAGAATTGCACATCAACACAGTTGCTATCGTTTCATAGTTCTTATTATCATATCATCATCTAAGTGAATGATGAGGAAACCTATTTGGTACAAGTAAAATGGTTATTACTTTTCTTCTGAACATCGAATCTTCCCACTCAACTGAACTTTGCTTGAATTTGCTCAAACAATTGGAGCTAGAGCATTTGGTAGACGGGACTATTTGATCTACCAAATGTCGTTTTCCCAAATAATCAATTATTTCTATCCTTCGATGTAACTTCGAATTCATCTTCCTCAGTTAATCAAGGAAGAATTGCGTGAAATTTAATGTTGGCAAACATTTTGGGTTTTTGAATGACAAAAATTTCAAGATATTTCCATCATCAGACACCAGGAATGATTACGTTGTAGACGAAACAGTAATTGACATTCAGATAGTTTGTTTATGAGCAGAAAAAAAGAAAAAACCTCTTTCCTTTCGGTCAATCTATTAAGATCATTTAATTCTTCATTTTCCTTATTATTCCAAATGTTAATGAGAATCTTATAAACGTTTTTTAAAAGGAAATCGATCAATATAATAAATATTCATCATAATACATATATCCTATATATATATATATAATACATATATATTATATATGTATCGTCCAACTGACAATGATGAGAACATAACTATAATGGACATGAATTGTTTTAAGTTTTCATAAGTTTTATTTACAGTTATAAAATGAATTTTCAAAAAATGTGTTTTTTTTACCTTTTTCTCATCGTCGCTTTTGAATAAATGTCAAAATTTTATTCCGAAAAACTTGTTATCAAATTTCCTGTGTATTCCCCGTATAGACATATGTCACTTCAACATTTCATTCATGTGGTTGAAAGAATGACAAAATAGAAGGGAATATAATGTTTTTGGGAAGGTTGCTCCGTCTACTTCCAACTATTATGTAATGCTCATATTCATGAAAGAAGTATGTATGTTGTATGGTAACGTTCAATTTAAACGAAGAGGAAAAAGGAGAGATTGGAAATTATGATTCAGAATAACTTAAACGGAAGTTCAATTAGAAAATTTTCATTCGTTATTAGATAATAAGAAAATCAGTTGGGCACCATAAATTAATGTATAATTGGAATGTAGAGGGAGACGAAACACTTCTTTCCACACCCAGTTTCCAACAGCCTTGTTCATTTATTATTGGGACTGGTCATAGATTATGTCATAGAACATTAAATTATTTCTAATAGATAATTTAAGAGTTAGACGTATTAACAATTATAAGTTTCCTTTTATTCTCCAATTGTTTCCGATCATCAAATTCTTCCTATGAATCGGATACGAAGAAAATTCTGAATGGACAGTCAAGATTAAACGTTCATAATAACTTTATAAAAATTTTAAATAGATGAATATCGTCCATTATGTAAAATTGATTTATTGTTATTGTATTTTATACCTATAACAATTTATTAACAATTATTTCATAATATTTTAACTAATAGTCTCTCTAAATTTTGAAATTTTTAGTAGAAGATAATTTACTGAATCAGGAAGAATCATTCCTATCAAAATAGTAGAATAATTTATTAGTAATTTATTATGTGAGTAAATGAGAAGAATGAGGAGGCAGTTCACAAAAATGAGTTTTCTAATATAATAAATTTAAATTTTCTATCGGACATTTTTATTAGGGGAGGAATTAATCAAAAGATGATAAATCGGAGAAGTGCTTCCGAGATATGAGGAAATCATAGTATACATCTACCGTCGATGAATTAGTCATATATTCATTTAATCTTAATTATAATTGTGCTGATCATAGATCATTGATTTGTTAATTTATTGTTGTCTCGTTTTTTGAATAACGAATATCGATATGCTAATTAACTTTCGTAAACGAATTTCTTCAACCATCTTCCTACATCTTTCAATAATCCATATCTTCTAATCATTGACTGCAACTCAGTGAACCAACTTCTACAAATACGTTAAAGGATACATCGTTAACAACGGAATATTTCTCCTCAATAAATAACAATGGATTCTTCTTTTCTTCAGTGAAATAGTTATTTTTTTTTTCTTCTCACAATTCCTTCTTTATGAGATATTTATACTCTCCTTTTTTTCCAAAAAAAACATGATTTCCTATTTCCGAATTTTCGTCTGTTGAAAAATCATCGTTTCTCTTTTGTTATTGACGGATTGTTGATATTGGGAGAACTATTGGCGAATGACGATGGCCGCTACATATGTAATATGAACGACAGACAATTCGGAGATGCGACAATTCGGAGACCCACTATTCGGAAGCATTGTGATGTAGGAGTTGTGTTTTCAAAAATAAAAGCTGAATTGTAATCTAGTATTGTCAAATTTGCATTTAACAATTTTTGCACCCCCATTTAACCTATTAAAAAAGGGAAAATTTTGCACCAAAAAATCGTATCTTAAATCGTATGTATTAAAAGGGATCGTACTAACATATCGTAAGTAATATTTTTAACAAGAAAAATTACCATCTTGTTACACTATTCACTACAATATTAAAAATGGTCTCCGAATTGTCGCATCTCCGAATTGGCACGTCTCCGAATTGTCCAGTCTCCGAATTGTCTGTCCCCCATGTAATACATATGGATTGAGATCCTTATCTCCCGCCTCTTATACCGATCAATGTTGACATCAACAAAAGACGAACTAATGATTAATTCAAAAAGGTATTTGAGGAAGGAATTCGTTCAATTTCATATGATATTACTTAATGAAGAAGGAGATCATAATATGAAACGAATCATAACTTTCGACAATTTTCGTCTTTACTTTCAATACATCTCTCCGATATCAATCGAAGTTGGGAAGATCATGAAAACATTTTCCATTTTTCTAATTCCATTTCATTAGGCTCGAATGCGGTCACCTACTCGCTAAAATCGAATTATTGGATAAACTGCATCATAATTTCTAATGAACATAAGTGGAATTTTCGCATTCATATATTTACCAATTTCCACAATGGAAAGAAGACCGTTTATGTAAATTGTTGATGAGAAAAATTCTCTCAATTTCATTCGACTACATTCTCGTTAGTTGAGTGTGTATAATGAATTATATTATAGATAAGTCTGACTGTGAATGTTAATTGTTGTACAGAAACAATGCATAAAATGAAGAGTTATTATATTCATTATCGTGTAGAAAACAAGTGTATGAAGAAAGTCGTAAGTTTATGTAGTCCTACATCGACAGCACATAAAAATGAGAGCATGAACTAATCATATGTGGAGAATGAAGAAAATTAATGCAATCTTTTCATAATGTAATAATATCTAATGTACAGTCATTATCCAATTTTACATATATCCACGTCACTCTATGAGAATTTTCCACGTACGTATATTAATTTATTTATATAGTTCCGTGTACACATTCTACTATTTAATTACGAGAAAAACCAAGATTTAATAGTGAGGTTAGAGAACGACGAAAAGTGGACTTTAGAGAAACAGAGAACTTTCCTATGTATTCGACATCCACGTATAAACATGAAACTATACTAAATGCGATAAACGTAGAGAGATGTCGCTTGCACTGTATAAATTTGAAGATTCGTGAATACGTGTACCTCTATGTAGTCGTATGTATTTCTATGTATGTATGTCTATATATATATATATGTGTGTGTGTGTGTGTGTGTAATATAAATGATATATTATATAAATAAAGGGAGAAAAAAAGAAGAAGATTATATATATATTTTCACTAATTAAATATATCTTCTTTAATACTTCTATGACTATATGCTACCATATAGTGTACGTAGGAGTTCTTTCGTTTTGACATCTTTTGTTAAATCGAATGAGAGGAGGGGGGAGGGGGAGAAATGTTCTTTATTTAGCTTATACACTTCTTTCTCTTCTATACAGACGAATGATATGATAATGTCAGCTTGTATATCATAGGGAAATAACTTTTGGTTTCTCCTTCTTCATTATTTATGGAGAAATTAAAAAAAATTAAAATTAAGAAGACGATTGAGACTAATTCGGGTTGTAATAGAAGAACACAATGTTATGTGTGATTTGATGAGTTGAATGAATAGAAGTCGACGAATGATGATGTATGAGGAAATGAATGAAATGAAATGAATGAATTAAGAAATGAAAGGAATTATTTTATTTTTCTTCTTTCTCAAATATAGAAAAAAGTAGAAGCGAATGATGATGATGATGCTGCTGTTGTTGTTGGTGGCGGCGGCGGCGAACAGGAGCAAATTATTTGAGGAGAAAGACAACATACAATTTCCATCTTTTGCAGATATTCACACCTCATTCTATGTAGAAGTGCTCTTTACATCCTCATAAAATGAAGCCAGCACCTTTCTTTTATATACTTATGTAATTCTCATGCAATTCTGTTTCTTTCTTGTCATCTTTTCTCTTACACTCATTTCTTCACATTCTTCACCATTCACATTTCTCTTCCCATATTAAACATAACTTCTTTTCTTCTTTCAAGATTTTCGGATTAATCTTCAATCTTTTCTCCATTTTCTTTTGAAGGATATTCCTGATTGAAATCATTTTCAGTTTGGCAATATTTTTCCGTGAAAGCCATGATAGTGATGAAGAAGAATGCATCAAGACGTTCGAAAATCAAAAGAAATTTCCTCACATAACCAACGTCAATCCAGTCGATTGTGTCAATTGTCTAAGTGAAGAAAGCAATCGTCCCAAACTTCGAGAGGGCAAATTTTAATCTATTTCTGGTAATTTCAAATTATCCATTTCGTCCTATTCCTCAATTTCTACTTTCTTTAGAAAAGAAAGTTTCGAAAATTGTTAAATAAAAGAAAGTCTCGAATTCTCTCCAATATCATTCCAACAACGATTTTGACATTTCAAAATCTTCCCACATCATTTTTTATTGATCTGTTTATTTATTCGTCAAAAACAAAAACAAAAACCAACTCATAAAGAGATATAGCAACAAAAACTAATTTTTTCCAATTCCCATATGTTTCCAAATATTCGTCATCTCTAAATTATCTGCCCCGTGAATATTGAACGATAAAAGAAGGACGAATTGAATTTTATGCGAATTTATTATTCGGGAAATTTGTTTGGGGAAAAAGAAATTTGTCGAGAAAAAATTTCCTTTTATTTGGATTGTAAGTGAAATCGTAGATAACTTTTCTCTCGAATCCAAATAAGAATGAATAAAACAACGAATGTTTTTGATGTTATTTAATTTCCGAGTCAACCGGAAATTGCTAACGAACCATTCTTAATCTGCATTTCGGACGGATAATCATTTGATCAGTCAATTTTGAAAATTAGAAAATGGCACACGAAATTGAAGCGACAATCGTTTCTATTTCAGATAGAGATGAGCAGGAATTCCGTACGATGAGTGAATTGAAGAATCCCGAATTCTTCTCCAACGAAAACTTCGTTGTTAATGATGAAGATGATGGTGACGAAATGAAGAATTGTCGTTCTTGTCAATTAAATAAATTGTCGAATCAAATTCAAATTTCTTCCGATAATAATGAGAATTATTTCCCAGAGAATTATCTTCAGAATAATGAATTGAATTGTAATAGGAGATGTCTAAATAAGCAGGAGGAGAATGATTCGTCTCAAACAATCAAAAGAGAAAGAATTCGACAAAGTTCCATATCGAAACGTTCGTCATCTGTAACGGGATTTATACTCAATTCTCGTAATAATTCTAATGGAACGGAACGAAAATGCAGTGAACATTGTGCAAGACAGACGGCTCGTGGCAACGGCATTCCTCAACGACAAGCCTCAACGAAATTTGCACGATCTGTTTCGAAAACAACGAGATCGAAGAAATTTCGTAAACGTCGAGATATGACGAGTAAGAATAATCCACATTCAGATGAGGATGAAGTTGAACGAAAATTTTATGAATTGCCAGATAATGTGGTGGAAGATGTTCGATCGAAATTTAAACGACGACAACGAACGGAGACTCGTGGGACACGTACGAATACTTTAGATGCGAGATCGGCAGATGGTCATATTGATTTGATTGATAAATTGTCAATAGTCGAACCATCAAACGTCAACAATTCACCATTATCACTCATTGTCAATAACACATTATTATTAACATCATCCATACACACAATGACAACAACAACAACAACAACAAGTTCATCATCTTCATCATCATTGATGTCACCAGAATTCAAATCGATTTCAACGGAAGATAGTCGAGAATTATTTTGTGATGGTGAGAAGAAAGTTGATGAAGAAGATGATCAATTATTTAAAGAGATTATTGAAGAGGAGAATAATGGAGAATTGAAAGATAAAGAGAATGGTGGAATGGCGAAGGATGTAATGAAATCGATCGATAATGAATTGGTAGAGAATCCTCTCACTGATTCATCTGATGAGACGAAAGAAGACACTCTTCAATATCTTCAAACATCAACGACATTAATGGAAGAGAATTCAACTCAAACATTTCCCACACTAACCAATTACAAGAAGAATATCAATGTCGATTTTGGAGTGAGTGAAAGTGAAAGTGGTCTAATTGATCAATTGAAATCGACGGATAATGATTATAATGATCTCTCCACAACTCCTTCATCCAATTCGGCCGCTTCTCCCAAACTACATCGACCAAACAGTCGAGCTGAAGATGACGATTCAAATTTGGCTGATGATTTCGATAACGAGTTGGGCAATGAACAAATTCCAATGAATGAGGATGCGAACACCATGTCATATGAGACAGCTATTCGTTTGGTGGTGGCGGAGAAGAAAGAGAAGGAAGAGAAAGAATTGCGTACAAGAGCCGAAGCGAATAAGAGAAAGAATGGAATTCATGGAATTTATCATTTGGATGATCGACCCTCAACTAATCCACAATCGGACGAATCTAATCCCATTGTAGATTATATTGATATTTTACCTGAAGGAATTATTAATAATATTCCATTGAATCAGAATGTTAATATGAGTATCATCATGAGAAATATTAAGAATGGAAATATCCGAAATGTAAATGAGAGACGACTAGTAAATGAAGTAATTGTGATGACGACAGATCAGGAGAAGAATATTGATGACAATTCATCCAACAATAATTTGGATAATACGATTAAACCAGATATTGACATATCATCTGAAAATAATTTCCATATTATCTCCAATAACGGAATTACAGTACAACAATCTGTTTCTAATTCTACATTGCCATCTTCACCTTCCAGTCGTTGCTCCACTCCTGGAAAAGTGATACCTATTCGAACTTCCACAATTACTACTCCTACTTCATCATTGAATGTGGTGTCGAGTGGTAGTAGTAGTATGTGTAATACAATTGGTCCTATTAGTAGTAGCAGCAGTATGATAAGTAAGCGAGATGAGAAACATAAATATAATGAAGAATGTGAAGAGGAGATGGTGAAGGAATCGCCATGTGGACGATATGTTCAATATCGATGTAAGGTTGGACAAGGTGCCTTCAAATCCGTCTACAAAGGTGTTATAAAAGAGAATGGAGCATTGATTGCATGGTGTGATTTAGACGTACGTGAATTCGACAAACAAGAGAAACAACGATTTCGAGAGGAAGTGAAAATGTTGAAACAACTTCAACATATTTCCATCGTCCGATTTTATGATTCATGGGAGGAGAAAGAGACACGTCCACGACGAATTGTTCTCATCACTGAATTGATGACATCTGGTACGTTGAAAGCTTATTTGAGGAAATTCGATTGGATTCTCGATATGAAGAAGGAAAGACTAATTAAATTATGGTGTCGTCAAATTTTGAAAGGATTGACATATCTTCATTCGAGAACACCACCAATCATTCATCGTGATCTCAAATGTGACAACATCTTCATCACCGGAACGAGTGGTTGTGTGAAAATTGGTGATTTGGGTTTAGCGACACTCAAACGGAATTCGTTTGCTAAATCGATTATCGGCACACCGGAATTTATGGCACCGGAAATGTTCGAAGAACGTTACGATGAGAAAGTTGACATGTATGCATTTGGAATGTGTATGATTGAGATGGTGGTGGATGAATATCCATATTCCGAATGTCAAAATACCGTTCAAATGATAAAGAAGATCAGTAGTGGACAACAACCAGATGTGATGATGAAATTGGAAGAAGGCGCAATTCGAGATATCATTAGAGATTGTATTACACCTCAATCTCATCAACGACCATGTGCAAAAGATTTATTGTTTAATACAGATTTCTTCTCAATCGAAGATCGAGGTTTACGAATCGAACAAGTCTTCCTCGCTAATGATCAATCGATCACCGATCTCAAATCGAATAAATTAACACAAAATACTCCTTCCAAAACGTTCGTTGATGTTCTTTCAAAAGAGTTCGATGATATCAGTGAAAATTCATCTCCATCTCCATCACCACCGTCCTTAATATTATCATGTGAACCTTTAGCTACATCTACCAGAAAAATTACCGTCTCTGATTGTTCGAATGAGAAAATAGAGAATGAAATTCCGATTCAAACGAAATCATCAAATTTGCGTAATAATTCAAATGTGAGACGATTTAGATCGTTGGAACAAATGTTCCTCTCCACCAGAATGTCAACATTATTCCTCTCTACTAGAAGTATGACATTGATGTCTACTTCTGTACCATCATCTACTTCCAATTTCATGTTAGATGAAATTTGTCCTTTGCCAATGATGACGTGTGCTAAAAGCACACCATCAACCGATATGATTAATGAGACCAATTCCGACAATTCCATTACGACCACATCTATTTTGAACGGAAATGAACATTTATCTTTACCATCATCACCGTCACGTACGCCCTTCTTACCATCATCCACAAGTAATGCGGATATGGTGGATGAGAAGAGAATGGATAAAACTTTATATTTCCGTATGACGGTGACAGACGAGAAAAAACGATCTGATTTAAGTACGTTGAAAAATTGTGATCAATGTGTATATTTCCCATATAAAGTGGGAATCGATTCAGCTGATAGTCTCACTCAAGAATTATTTGAATCACATTATCTGGTAAAGGATGACGTGAAATTCGTTCAGCAAATGATACGAGATAAAGTGAATGAGATAAAGAAGGGAAAAACGGGAATGGCGGAACATTTGTTGATGAAACAAATGTTAAAGAAAAAACGAGCGAATCAGAAAAGGAAAGCAGATGATGGTGAAAATAAAACATTGGGAGAACGAATAGAAGATGCGGGAGAGACATTAAAAAATAATATGGATACTGATAATAATACAAAGAAAAAAGAAGAGAATTCGAATGAAGAGAATTATAAGAGAATTAATGAAATCGAATGGCTCCCCAATCGAATCAGTCCGATTAATCGAGATGAATCACAATCATCAAGAACATCATCACCATCAACCGAGAAGAAACCATCAATCATTCGAACAGATATCGATGAAGAGAAAAATCAGAAAAAAAATGATAGAGAAATGAATAGTTTGAATAAGAATGAAGTGGAAATACAAACATCATCAGATGATGAGGAGAAGAGTGTCAAAAATGATTCGACTACTGAGAAAGTGGAAGTACAGAAAATTTCCTGTGAGAATATTAATTCTAAAAGACAAGTAAATGAGACGGGTAATCAAGATGTGGGAAAAAACGGAAATGAAAATTCAAATAATCAGCTGATGATTCATTCGTTAGAAGAAAGTACATCCGAAATCCATCACGAACAATTGCAATCGAAGATGGTGAAAAATGAAATGAAAACAACTTGTGTTGTTTCATCTGAGCAATCTCAACCTACTCCTTCAACACCGCCCCCACTACCACCACCGCTACTATCAAAGGTGAAAGGAGCGCGAATCGTTCAAATGCAGACGGCAACATTCACCGTTGAACCGGTCGAATCTTCTTTGGAGAATGAGAATATGAAAATCAAAACAACTATATCCACATCAACTATGTCGACTACTCTTCCCAATTCATTACCTCCAATCACTTCAACAACACCAACAACAATTTTATCAACAACAACAACAACATCAGCAACGACAGCGACGGTTAATGTGCCAGTGATAGTAGTGAGTGAGAAAAATTATTGTGATCCGTTGAATAAACTTCCAACAATCATTGATACATTATCCATTGCCGCATCGTCGGCAACAGGAAATATATCAACTACTCCATTAACAATTGCAACATCGACAAGTAGTAATTGCATGAAATCAAATGGGAATGTTGTGAAGAAGAAAGAGTTCCTCTCCCTAATTATTCTCAGTTTATTGATTAAAATTAAATTTTGAAGGAAATTGAAGAAAGTAGTTAATGAGAATATGGAATTGGAAGAATGTCGAGGAAAACGTCTTAAGAATATCAATAATAAAATCGTTTCCTTCTTCATTTATTTCCCTCCTTCAATTTAACTTCTTTCAGGAACAAACGAATGGTCCCGTTAAATTGAAGGTGATGGATATCACGAACGATTTATATCGTTGTCGATTCACCAATTCACGAGCTCGTTCTTGTACATTTCATTTCAATCCATTCTGTGATGATCTCAAAGAATTAACTCTTCATATGGTTCCCATTTCTCTCTTTCATTTATACTTTTATCAATTATTTTACATTTCTCCAGGTTAATTACAAATATATTCAAGCTAACGAATCTGCCATGTTCTCGTGTCTAATGGAAAAATTCATTGTCCGAATGAACAATTCACCGACGAACGATCTGGACCAGTTAATTTTCGAAGAATTCTTCCATTTGAACGTTAGTCATAATTTCTTCATTCGTATCATTTGTGACACTGTGTGACACTCGTTCTGGCCCCTATCTCTGTCTGTGTGTGTTTGTGTTGTGGACGAAAGAGAAAAAAAAGAAGAATTTGAGGAAAAATGTTGAGAACTTTAAACAAAATTGAATTGTTTGATGAATTGCTTCAATTTCATTTATAAATCGAATTATCTATATATATATCTATCTCTCTCTCTCTGTCATTCTCACTCTCACTCTTTCATTATCTTCTATTTCCTTCGTGCGTATTTGTATCGTGGAAAAAATTTATAGGTGGAAACAGATGAGAAGAAGACATTTTCTTATTCAAATCCGAATGAAGTAAAACAAGAAGACGAAGAATCTGATGATATCAATAATAGGCGCGTCGATGTTCCTAAAGAAAATGGTCTCTTAATTTTTTCCATTACTTTCTTTCCTTCTGCTAAACATTTCTTTAACAATCTTGACATTTCATATCATTTATCATTTCTTCACAAACCGAATGTCAAAACTAATTTTTTTATTTCTTCTTTCAGTTTTGAATGTCGCAAATATCATCAATGATGACGTGAATATGATATCGAAAACATCGTCGGGAATTCTGAAGACGTCGATCGCCACTATTTTCGTGAGTGGAAATAGTAGTGGTAATAGTGAATTGAATAATGTGGAAAGAACGTTGAAAAATGAAAGAGTTTATTTGGAGGGAGACAATGAAGAAACTCCTTCGAAACAACTCCACAATTTTAATAGAAGTTGTCGAAATAGAGATGGAACTGTCTCCACAATTTTGAGTGATGAAAGTAGTCGAAATATTTTCAATATCACTCCAGCAACTGATCGTAATTTATTAACGAATTATGAGAATAATAATAATAATAATGTTCCATCTCCGTCTGTGCCAATATCGTCGTCAGTGCCGAAGATCGATAAAGATAAAATTTTCGGACATGAAAATGAACGTTGTGATTGTCTCATCAAGAATGAACTGGAGGATAAATTGAAAACGGATATCAGCAAATCAACTCAAACGACATATAAAGAGATCCATCATAATCTCCACAAACCATCTCCGCGACTTCTTCAAAAGACCTCGATTGGTAACGAGAGAAGTGGAGGAGAAGAGACGGTGAATTATTGTGATGGACAAAATCAGAATAATTTGAACAAGATCGATGGGACAAATGGGACAAAATTGGAAGTAGAGAAAGAGAATGTCTTGTCGAATGAATATGATAAATTGAGAAATGATTCAGATAAAGACCAGATAGAGAATAATAATAAGAGATGTACAAGTGATAGTCAATGTACTATATCGCCTCTGCCACTTCCATCGTTAAATGAGAATGGATTGGAACCAATCACTCATGAGAAAAATGAAATGTTTAATGGTAATGAGAATATTCACCTCCATTATATCACATCCGCCATCGTCACCACTCATGGAGGAGAGAGTCATCGTTGCACTGATAATTCAAATTGTTTCAATTCTCTCAAATCATCTCAACAACATTTACCTTCAAGTGAGAAGTGTGAAACGAAAACTTTAGAGATTGTCCATTCTCAACGACAATCGTCTGAACAACCGACAGGAATGGAACATAAGACAACAAATCATTATGGGAAACATAAGACTCAGCAACAAATCCGATTGGAAAGGAAACAGGCACAATTATTATTAGCGAAGACGCAACAGGAAGAATTGGTGGCGACTTGGAATGAGAGGAAAGTGCGAATGACTAAAGAAAATTCGACGATTTGTGGCGGTTCTCTCGAACTCAACCAAATTGTTCATCGATTAGAGAATGACATGAAAGATATTGTGAAGTGTTTGAAAACGGAAGTCACACTGGTCATTGGACGGTGGGAGAATGAGATTTGTAAATTAATCGAACGATATACGGACATAAATTCATCGTCGTCCGAAGGAATTCTGGTAACGCCATTGAATCAATTTGCAGATGATCAACATACAACGAATGACTCTCCAATCGGTCAAGTTGGTGAGAGAAGTGAAATGTTGAGTCCAATTACAAATTTGACGAATTCTCAACAATTGGTTGTGAATCATCCAATTTCTAATATTAGTGAACAATCACTACCAATAACAGAAGGAGATATAACATCGACAATTATAACACGTTTCCATTCCACTAGTAATAATGTTCCATTGACTAATAATTCCAATGGAAAATTAATAAGTGCCTCTTCTACAATCAATAATCACATGACAATCGATGATGATTTGCGAAGTTGTGAGAATGGAAAGAATGAACTAATTAATGGTTTGTTATCGAAAGAAATTAATATGAATAATCTAGTAGGAAATGAATCAAATATTCCTGAAATACAACACCAACAACAACAGCAACAGCAGGAAATTCAATTACGAAAACAACAATTCGAATTGCATCAACTTCAAAAGGAGAAACAAGAACAATTCTCTCAATTTCGTCCAATTCCAAATAATAATTTATCTAATCCATCTCATTCACACATACAACAAAAACAACAACAACAACAAACGGAACAGACATATTTTTCCAATTTCATTAATCCCACTACTACTTCATATAAGATGAATAATGGACTAATGATAAAACGTATCGATAGTTTCGAAAAGACATCAAATAAATTGCCAATAGATAATTGTGTTGGAAATATGAATAATATCGATCAACAGATCTCCAACATTAATGTTGCGAGTAAACAGAATGAGAAGGATTCTAGAACATCATTCGGTCAGAGTCAAGTAAATAATTCGATGGCGAAACGTGCAATGCATTTACTCGATCTATTTGAGACGAAAGAATCGGATGATTCCATTAAAGTTGATGATGTAAAGCAATTATTGTTTATGGTGTTGAACGAAACGAAACAACAAGAAAATGAGATGAATAATGGAATGAAGTCTGAGAAGGATTGTAGTGCGAATGGACCACAAAATCAGAAAGTTGTTGCACCAAACGCAGATGGGACAAATCAATCGAATGTTCTGATGTCCAACACCAATATTCAAGTGAACGAAAAGAAAATAAATAATAACAATAATAATAATGGTCAAATTGTGAATAATAACATCAAAACAATTTCGACTAAACCGAATTGTTGTAGTCAAGTTGAAAGTGGTGGAGAGGATGAGAATAATGTGAAGAACATCTCTCGCATTCGAGAACATGAAGAACATTTGAAATTTTTACGGAAACAATATGAAATTCAATTGAAACAAAATGAAAAATTATCGAGACTTCAAGAAAATGAAATAGCCAAACAGGAATTTCAAATCAAACAATTACAGACTAATAATAAAAATTCTACTGATCACCAACACCATCATCAAATACAACAACAGCAGAAACAACAACAACAACAAAATCAGAAAACACCATCATCTCAACAACAACAGACATCGTCCAAAAGCCAACAACAAGGACAACAACAACAACTACAACAAGGACAAAAATCGCTTTTGCAACAACAATCGCAGAAACAACAGATACAATCACAAGCAACTCAACAAATGTCATCGAAATATATTCCAAATGAAAATACGAATATGTCACAACATAATATGTATGTTCAATCGTCATCTATACCGTTCAATCCGTCAGTAGCGAATCAAATCCAACACACTATGTTAAAACAACAACTAATGAACAAACAACAACAACAGCAACAACAGCAACACATTCAACAACAACAACAACAATCACAAACAGTAAATCAGCAAAATATTCATCAATTCTATGATTCACATCTTCTCAATCGATATATAAGTGAATTCGAAGCACATGGAAATCAGAATAAGAAATCGATGATTGACAATTTTTCACAACATTTACAAGAACAACAACAAAAACAGCAACAGCAACAGAAAATGGTTCAAAGTGGAAGTAATGGAAATTTTATGTCATCTGAAAAGAAGATTCAACAATCATCATATCAACCGATTTGTAACGTTCAACCGATGACATTAAATTTTGTAAATGCCGCAAATCTTGATGGGAATAACAACGGACTAATAATTAAAGATAACGAAATTAATCTGAATAACAATAATAACAATAATCCGTTGAATGATAATGGAATTTTAGTTAATTCAAATCAAATGGGAGCTAATACGAAAGAAGTTAACGTTCTAATTGAACAGAATATTAATAATAATAAGAATAATAACTCAAATAATATTAAAATGAATAATAATAACACGAAGAATAATGGTAATACAAATCATCAAAATGTTTTGTCAATGAATATGATGGAAACGAATGGTGAAAATAATTCGACGAATATCGAAAATGTTAATCTTAACAATAATAATAACAGTAAAAACAAGAATAATAATAATAATAATTTCCGTCAGAATAATATGAATTTGAATGACAATGAAGAGAATCGTGAAGTGATGGATGTTCCATCTAATACGAATTTGAAGGAGAACTCTAATGATTATGTTCCAACAGCATTCATGAACATAAACAACAACAACAACAACAATAATAACAACAGTAATAATAGTAGTAATAATAATAGTAATAGTAATAGTAATGTTGCTCTTCATCAGTCGAACAGTATGCCGTTAAGAATGTCATTAAATCAAGATCCGATTGATCATGAGTCTCTTCCAGGTGATAATAATATCATCACTTTTAACAATCATCAGAAATCGTCATTCCATCAGCCGTTATCGAACGTGAACATATCTGAGAATCAATCGTCATATGTTAATCAACGAAATCTTCCTATCAATTCCATGATGAATGGTGAACCGTTGTCCAATATCACTTATGATCAATTGAAGGAACAGTTTAGTTCATTGTTGAATCAGTATCAGATGAAATATTTTCCTTATCCATCTGAACAGCGACCACTGGAAAACATGTCCGATATATTTCCCAATTATCCTCCATCTGATCGTTATAACGAATCAGCTTGTGCTAATTATTTTACCACTAACGTTCTCCATTCGACACACAATGGAAATCATCAGAATAATTATACGAATGCCAATCATAATTCTATGAATATTTTTAATAATATCAATCGTATGAACAACAACAACAATAATAATAATAATAATAATAATAATAATAATAATAATAATGTTATGAATAATGTTGAGAATAATAAGAATCAATTAAATGAAAATGGTGAGATGTTATACAACAATGCTAACAATCATAAGAACAACAATAATAATATTAATTTAGTAAAGAAGTTGAATAATTCCAATTCCACCACATCACTTAATTCACATCATTCCAATAAGATGTCCAATGAAATTAATCAACTAATGACTAAATTAGTTCAACATGGCGTCGCAATACCATCAATGGCTAACGGTGATGTTCTTCCGTCAAACGGACAACTATTTTGCCAGACCGTTTCCACCAATTCCAAAAATAACGAGAATCAAATCTTGCTCAATGGGGAAGACATCAATATTCCGTATAATCTCTTGCAAGAAGCGACGTCTGTCGAATCTCGTCTTCCTCCTCTCTTTGGAAGTACGACCAACACATTTCACCGTACATCGCCTAAACAACAGCAACAACTTTCCTCATCCTCTCCAACATCTTCCATATCATTACCAAAATCTCAACTTTATCATACCATCCCATCGGTTGGTAAGGCGTCCACAATCTTCTCCGAAGTCCAAACGTCTCCACCCGACATCGTTCACGTGGACAACGAGAGAAATTGACAATTCTCCTCTTTTCTCTACACGTGTTGCCCTTACCAGAGAAAGTAAAATCTCGAGAATTTTTCTTATTTTATTTTCTTACCAAATTTTACCATTTCTAATAATTATGGTTTAAAAATGTAATTCCTTTTTTGTCTCTCCAAAACTCTCTCGTTCCACTTCTTTCCTAATCTTAATCTTCTTCATCCAAATCTCAATTTTCCAAATCTTCTCAACTGATTCCGATTGGAAAGTTCTTTCCAATTTCATTTCGATCGGAATTTCATTACTTGTACTATCTATTCTATTTTGATCGGTATGATTCTAGAGAGTTGGAAAGCCGAAGACTAATATCGATGAAGTGGGAGATGGTAAGAAGTCGAGAGTTCTGGAGTTGAATTATAATCATCATCATTACAATATTATCTTTCCGCTAAAAAATTTATTTATTTTCCAATTTATTTCCTTCGAATTATTATGCTATTTTTATCGATTCAACGATTAATTATTCAAATTTTTATGATCTGATCACGATTAACAAAAAAAGAAGAAAACCAACAATTTTTTCTGATCAGCAATGATTAATGACGGATTAATGAACTTAATGAACTTACTATTTCTTCTTGAACCTCTATCACTGTCTTATTTTGCATTATTCAACGCATGCACAACATGTTTGTTGTTAACGAAATCAATGTTACCAAATGTCAATGACAAATTCATAATATTCGATATATCCGGTTCCTATTATCACTATTTTTTTTCTTATTTCTCTTCGGCTACAAACCGAAACATATTAATCAGTTCATTTAATTTAAATATAATTTATGTAATTTCTTATCTATCACCCAATAAAAGGAATTCAATATAATTCTTGTTTTCTTATTGCTTCATTTCTTTACTTCCAACACTTGCTCCCCCCCAATAAAATATAGCTGGTGTCTATTCAATTTCTTTCTATACAATTATATTTAACTCATGATACAAACTATTTAAATATATATACAACTCATGATCTTATTCACATAATACCATAACTTGATAAATATTTTAATTATAAATTTTTAGTCGGACGATTATAATAAAAATAAGAAACCTTATGATTCCGGAGACACACATGCTTATAATATCCTACATTGTCACTATTGTTTATATTCGTAATATATGGGAATTTCGATGGTACACAGTTCTATTCATTTCGGAAAGTTCGCCACCCTTTGTCTGTTTCCGCCATCCTTATATATAAATCTGAAGTTCATTTCCCAGAGACGGTTGAAAAAACCAAAATTTAATGCCGCCATATCTCATCCAATGAATTCTTCTCTCATGTTTGATATTTCTGACTATACTAATACGTATAGTGAGTTATAATATAGTACAATAATATCAACAAATCATAATATCTTATTTCGACCTCCAATAACGATTGAGTTATTTAAGTTGATGAACCGTTTGATGAAAAATTCTTTTTAACGGCGCTTTTATGCTGATCCCAATTAATTAACTTCCCGTAGAGGGCGAAACTCTCAATTTTTTTTGCATACCATCGATATGTTTTAGTTTTATTTTTTCTCACACATTTTGCCGTTTTTCTCTTTATCATGTTTGTTCGTTTTTGCAAAAAATAAGGAAAATGTCGGGTAAGGATTTTGTCCTAATTTTCAAAATGAACGGATTTACTTCATTTTTTAAAAAAATACATCAGAAGGATGGTCTAAAGTTATTAAAAAAATTTCAAGATATTCAAACTTAGAGTCTTATGAAAAATTGATTTTTTAAAATATGTTTAACTAAAAAACTCCTAATTATTTGTTTAGATTTCAGATGCTTTTCAATTATGGATAAATCCATAGAACGAGGAACACCTTTTAGAAAAATTCTTCTCGTGATTTTCGATCGATCTTTCTTAAATGGAACAAAGTCAGAATCCACATTTCCATCATGTTGGCATTTGAACGTTTTTTTAAGGTTTATATACATCAAAAAAACGTTCTCAAGACGTTCAAATGCTTACAGGGATGTCTCACGTTCTTAGAGTTTCTGATATTCTTATCATTCGTGACTTGTTTTGGATTGTTTTCATCGATGATTTTCGGTTTTTTTGAAAAATCGAATTTTTTCTTCTTATTCCACACGTTTTGCTTATTGTTAATCTTATTGTTCTCATTAACAACAGGAACGGAAACAATGAAATCATGAGAAGTTAACTTATCAGAAATTGTTTTATACATATTTCTCAAGCTATCTTGGTCAACAGGGGCTATGTAAGAAGGTACGAATTCAAGAAGGTATGTCGGACTTTTAGTACGAAGTGAGAAGGTACGAAATGATAAGGTACGAAGTAGGAAGGTACAAGGGAAGAAGGTATAAAGTGGGGAGGTACGTCATTTTAATGGAATTTTTATTTTTTACAATTTTGATGCTCCGAGGATGTTCTCCTCGTGAAATGAAAGTCATGTAATATTAATGTCGTTGTAGAGAACGATAAAATAACCAGAAGTTAGTAAAATCTTGATTTTCAATTCTTCTCTCTTTAAAATGTAAAAGTTCGTCAATTCCCATTTCTAAAATATAAATAATACAAATAATATTAATTATCATCTAAATAAAATTTAACCTTTTTATACTGGGATAATTATTATGGAATACGTTAAAACGCATAAAAACAGCAATATATTGCTTTAAATGGCTTCATATATCATCATAAAAGGGAAAATGGTGATTGAAGATCAATGGACCAAAATAGGACCGAATATCTGCGTGAATTTAATTAATTCAATGCAGAACCGATACATGGATGTTCTAAAGGAAAAGGGCAAATGGACAAAATATTAAATTTTTTAATCCAAATAAAATTTAACAGTTTTAATTTTTTTCCTTAAGGTGTCCGAGAATCAATCAGACACTAAATTTTCGAAAAAGCTAAATAATTTTGGGTTAAATTCATCTTTGAGAAAAGTTATTTTGTGAATTTTTTAGTTCATCTATTATCAATCAAACTGGATAAAAATCAAAGATTAGTAATATATAATAAGACCTAAAAGCCGATGTCCGAGAATCAATCGAACATACTGTATATAATAACACCTATATTCATCCTCATGAAAAATCGAACCCGTGGAGCATACGAGGAAGCGTTTAGTTTTATTAGGAATGACATGGAACTCAATTTCGAAAATGTTTCGTGTGACTTCGAAATGGCCGCATACAAAGCAGTGAAGAAAATTTGGGCAAATTGTGAGGTTCATTGCTGTTATTTTCACCTCAAACAGTCGATTTACCGGAAAATACAAAGTAATCAACAATGGTTAATGAGATACACCAAAGAACGTACTTTTCGTGTCGAGGTTAACCGACTCACAAGGGAACTTTGAAATAGTGAAATAGTCGAAAAAAAATAAAAGTGGAATTGTGTAAAGCATTATTTTAGGAAACATATTAACCAGTTGGATTTGGCGTACGATGCATCGTAAGTGCATAATTTAATTAAGAACTTTTAAGCTTAGCTATCCATCATATGCATGCATATGATTTTTAAGCTTCAAAAAATGGTCATAAAATTTTGTAATCAATTTTCGATTATTTACAT
>JALJEE010000614.1:0-16549 GCA_023231475.1 Seison nebaliae
GAAATGTGTGAGAGTCTCTATTCTCCTATCAAATTTTTCTGTTCTTATTATTCATTACATCTTCCTGAATCGTATCCGGATGCTGTTCAGTTAATCTCAAACTTTTCTATTGTTTCTTATATTCCTGAGACTCTGAAGAACGAATTAACTTCAGGAAAGAATCTTATCATTAAAAACTCTTCGAAGGAGTTATCATTTTTTCTATTTAATTTGCCCCGAGGGGATTTGTTATAATAAAAAAAAAAAAAAAATATATTGATATATAATTATTTAATTAAATAGAATAAGGCAAAATTTTAGTCAATTATAATAATGTTATACATAAGCTTTAACTGAACCATAACAGTTCATCTTCCTCAGCATCGTCGTCCTCTTCATCTTCGTTCGTCACTTCCAAATCAGTTTCTTTTCCGCGAGGTATATTCGGATGAGTTTTACGAAGTCGTTTCACATATTTTATGATATGTTTGGGTTTTATTTTTCCTTCGTGTTTCTCCATCAATGTGTTCCAAGCATCATTCCAATTATTCTGTTTATGTTGACCATAATTAAAATTTGAATGTGAAAAATGAAATTTTCCAAACTTTTAAATCAAATTTTTTTTGAAGGATGGCATAAAGCCCCTTAAATTCATTTTCATCTAGGTGTTTCGACTTATTTGTGTCAAACTGACGTATAAGTTTACGAACATCCTTTTTGAGTTTGTGAGAGTTACTGAAAAGTATCACAGATTAAAATTGTCAGATAGAAATCAAAATTTTTTGAAAATTATGATCGATGATAAGATGAACAATGAAGAAACATTAATTATTTATTCAAGAAATGACTTTTTAAGTAGTAATTGCTCTATTAGTAGCAAAAGATTATAATTAATTTGATTAGTAATTGAAGGGAATCTTTTTCTTAAATCTTGTAGTATCTACCCACATTCTAATAATGTGGAAGATTCAGATATTTTTTGAACTAAACTATTCTTCGCTTACATCAGAAGCGCAATCACTTCCTTCATCTTCATTTCCAACTTGTTCTCGAAGATATTTGATGATGTGTCTCGGTTTCAAATTTCCATTCTTATTTTTATCAACGTTATTCCAAAACTCCTCGAAGTTGTACTATAATGATGGACAGGAATATTATATGATAGGATAAATTTGATTTATAAAAACTTCGAAATTATATTTGGCCTTCATCCGCTCAAATATTGGAGCAAATTCATCTTTTGACAATTGTCGATCGTCATTTTCGTCAGCATCTCTGAACATTTTTCTCATCTTCTTTATCATTTTCTTCTTTCCATGTTTATTTTTGCACGGCATCTTCTTTCTTCTATTGTCGGGTTGTTAATAAAAAATATTAATAATGAAACTCTTCAGTTATAGAGAATATTTGATTTGTTTTATATGACTCTATTGAATGTTTATTATCGATGACCTTCTAATGAAAGTTGTTTCCACTTGAATGAACAACAAAGTGTCACATAAGGTTTTCATTTTCATTGCTCTAACAATTCATTGAAAATACTTTGACATGTAACATGAACATTCGATCGTTAAGGAGAATACAAAAACAAGAGAACAAATTATATTATCAATCCGCAAATGGTTAACTTTTAATGTATTAGTGATTGGTAATTAGTCCATGTAAAAAAATTAGAACGTTACAATGAGAAAATTATTCTTATCATCACATTTAATGGTAATTAGGTATACATGAAGAAATAATTTTCGACAAAATGTAATCATTACAATTTTATTATTCAATTCAAGTTTAGCATCGGGTCAAACTCGTCCATAACGATTAGTTTCGTTTGAACGAGTTGATTTCAAATTTTCATTGTCAAACGTTATTTTAAAGGAATTAAATCAACCGAGAATTTAATCTATTGAAACTGCTTTTTCTCTAAAGAATTTCATACTTTTCTCAAAATTTTCGGGCAATGTGTTTTCTATTCAATTCAATACTCAATACATAATGCGAGCTCCTACTCTTCGAATGGTTCTGACATCCACCAATTTCTCCGAATAATGGCGAATTGGAAAGAATATTACGAAACATCGGTAAACACGATTAATCGTAGAGAAGACTTGAACATTGGATTAATTTAGAGAAAAAATTTTAATTTCCAATAGAAAAATATGCAGTATTTTAGGATCAAAGAATGTTCTGTTGGCAATAATATTAACTTGATTATAAAATTTACAATTCTTGGTCTGTAAGAAGATTAATTTTTTTTCCTTCAATTTCATTAAAGTTAAGTAAAAAGTTCGGTTAGGAAAATAAAATTTTTTGAATTATTTAAATTTTGAACAAGATGAAATTCTTCAAGATTAAGAGAAATATAAAAGATTTCCGATTTTTCTGTAGAAAATAGACATTGTCGAAAAAAACATAATGTTTTTTTTATCTTTTCGTGTTGGAGACCAATGGGGAACATGATTTCAATGCACAATCATGCATGAAAAATCTGCGAGCTTCACGACGAAAGTTATCGGAAAGAACGTGATAAATAATGGGATTAATACATGAATGTATGTAGAAGATTGTTCGGAAAATACAACTCATAATGATGATTTGTGCAGGAGATAAGAATTTTGTATGATTGTTTTCATAAATTGCCCAAATGAAAAAGATGCGAAATGGCGACGTACAAACAATGAAAGCGATCATCGTTAATAACATTGCATAAGTAGTTTGTCTTCTTTGTTTATCTTGACGACGTTTAGCAACGTTTATTTTCAATGATATTGTACTTGTACGAAATGATTTATGATTTGTTTTCTTTTTTTTCGTTAAAATTATTGACATAATATTTTTTGCGGCGTCCGGTAATAATCCAAGAGATCCATTTGTTCTCTTTGAATTATCACCATCTTCACCATCGTCATCCTCATAATCACCTTCTTCATTATTGATAGGTGAATAATTATTGATAACTTTCTTTATTGAATAATGGTTATCGTTTTCTTCAGATTTTACTAAACGATTGATTTCGTCATTTGATAAATTTGTTGAATGTTGTTCTTGGTTTATTATTTCGGTATTATCATCAACATCTCCATTGTCGTAATTCGATGATTGAATGGTGTGAATTGATGATCTTTTCCAAATCGTCCTCCTTGGCGTATATGATCGAATGGAGACATTGTCAGTACTTTCTGATTGTGTGAGAATAACTGGATTGACTTGATATTCATTTCTTGACGATTTAACTATTGGTTGTCGACGATTCTTCAATTGTGACAAGGACAAATGAGACCTTCTTGTAGGACGATTGAGTGATAGTCGCGTCCTTTCGCGAAATGATTTAGAACCGATAGAAATCCTTTTCAATAGAGATATCGATTGATTTTTCTCCTCATTATAATTAAGTTCTTTAGATGCAGAGAATAATTTTTTTGTAATATGCGTGTAGAGAATGATGCAAATTAAATTTGGTATCAACCAATCTGCTACCCCACTAATAGTTAAATATAATTTGGCATAATCTTTCTGAATCTCCACTTCACAAATTGATGAGGAATCATCTGTCGAAGATTGATTTCGAATGAAATAGTTTAATGGGAAAGCAGTGAACATGCCGAACATCCAACACATGAGACAGACGATTCTTATACGTCTCTTCGTTATGAAATTCTTTGCTTCCATACATCGACATATGACAAAATATCGTTCGATGGCCATAGCTACGCAAAACCATGCCGCACAATTAACGAGAGCCAATTCGATAAAATAAACGAAATAACAAAGGAATCTACCCCAAAACCATTGTGATTTGTAAAGAGTATGCATAATTCCAGCAGGTGCACAAAATATTGATAGGAGCAAATCACATAAACATAAATTTGCGAGAATGAAATGATTTGGAGTTCTCATTTTTTGATTTTTTAGAAATAGAATGAGAACAAATCCATTCCCGATGACTCCGAGGAGAAGGAAGAGTGATTGGAAAGCAACGGCAATCTTCTCAACACTTTTCTGAACATGTTGCATGGATTCCCCTTGAACAATCGTATCAATCATAAGAATTGTCGTGGTAATGTTCATTCCATCGATACGTCTTCCCTCCACATGATTCATTTCTCTAATTGTTTTTTTTTTTAAAATTTCATTTATTGTTTGTATTGAAAATGAGTTGGTGAGTGGAGACAACAGAGTAAAAGACAGATAGGCTTAATAGTAATCAAGACTGTCTTTCTAATTGAGTTATGTTAATTATGCATATTAACTAATTAGTTCCGTATATATCTTTTAAGGAATCGAAAGAATTCTAAGAGAAATGTCAAGCATCAATTATTGAGAAATAAAATGAATTCTTCCTAACAATGTACTAACAATAATTCTGTAAGAATTTCTTAGTAAAAGAATTATATAAATACGTCTTACTATGAAGTTCATACTGCACAAAATGAGGATGGGGAATAAATGGAAATTGTTCTATTAAACGAAAACGTATAAGCGAAATTGATGAAGTATATAAGAGATATAGAAGATGTTCATTCGATGTTGGTTACACCGCCATCAATGAACAATACAATTTCAATTATGCAACAAAATATTTGTTAAGATTGGTCATTTTAATACAATTTGTATTATTTTGAAATACTAAATACAAAATTTGTATTTCTTTTATATTATTTTCCTACTTAATTTGGTGCTTGAAAAAAAACCTTCCTAAATTAATGAAATTCTTCTCCATTTTCACTTTAATGAATTTGTAACAACAAATTGCATCTGAGAAACAAGGAAAACAAATTAATTTTAATTTATTTCTCATTTATTCTATAAATTAACGACATACAAATATTTTCATAAAATATTATAATTTCATGAAAGAATACAAGAAAATGATTATGTTCTTTTGGAAGAAAGATCCCGAAGAATATCAGAAGAATGAAATAACTATTATATTGCCTCTGGCGTCATTTACAAAGTTGGACTGTTGGCAAGAGTTTGAATGTATCATCTCAATAAACAATTAGAATAGCCGAATATAACAATGGAATAAATTTAGTATGACCCGAAGTTGGTTTGATATTAACCAAAAAGCACTGAATAAATAACACACGTTAGAGTAGCCGAGTATAACAATGGAATATTGGGGCGTGCGTAGCACAGTGGTCTACGCGCGTTCCACGCATTTATGTGAAACAATGTGCCTTGCATACGATATATATAGGGATGTGCGTTGCGTAGTGGTCTATGGAGGTTCCCAACTCTACAACAATTGAGACAGACGTCTCATGAAAGGTAAGGATCTCCTATCACTGACCGTAAGGAAGAAGATCGGTCAAACAATATTCAATTGCCCAGATTGGAATTTTAAAAAAAAATAGAAAAGAAAAAGAAAATATTGAGTATGACCCGAAGTTGGTCTGATATTAATCAAAAGCACTATTAATCAATAAATAAAACACGTTTAAAAGAAATAGTACTTAAGTTGAATTAATGTTAGTGGAGATCATATAGTGTACGGAATCGGCCCAAAATGTATTGAGTCGAACTCGTCTCCTCAAGTGTGTTGTTGATCTGTTGATGTGAAATGTGACCCATGATATAAAATGCATGGAATCACCATGGAGTGGGTGATTTATAAAATATTCAAAATCAACAATAAATCATAACAAATAGATTAGCTCAAAGCAAATATTAGCCCAGTAATAAATATAACCATAATCTGCACAATATAGGAGATGTCTTTACTTTTCATATCGATCAATTTCGAATAACTCTCCCAAAATTCTGGTGATTCTTGTTGTTCTCTCGAAGATTAGGCTATTTTATAAGAATATTTTATGATCTCTTATAGGAACTTATAAGATGAAATTCAAAAATTCTCGTCATATCATTTGAAGCGAAATATATAAAACCTCATCATAGAGTCCGAGTAGTATGAACAATATTATTCATATGACCCATACCACAAATTATTACCTACTTTACTTTCCATACAATTTTTGTTAATTAATGCTAATAAGAATATGAATTAGACTGTTTTAGTCACTTAATTTTATTATAATTTCCTAGAACTTCCTCTTCACTTCATTCCTCTTATTCATTTCTCTCTTCTAACTCATGAAAACATGAGTTATGACAATAACGACAAAAAAGAAAACTTTTTTGTCCTTAGATATATTAATAAATATGACTTAAATTACGTGGGATGCAGTTAATCCATTTATAATCCATACCCCTACCTCAAAGGTAGCCTACAAAAAATAATTCGCCGGATTGTCTTCGATCTGTAGCGAATCAAGCTGTTGAATGAAAATGTTGAATAATATTGGGTTGTAGTGATGAATATAAAAGATAAAATCACCAATTACATATTGCAAATCTGCGAAGATCATTCAAAGTGTTATTTTACTTATCGTCATATCTATTTTAAAGCATGAATAAACATAAATTTTTAAAATTGTTTTCGTGTTACGACAACGTTTGATTGCTATGAAACTAGAAATGGAAGTGGGATGAATCATGTGCTCTTTGAATTCCAAAATCCGGTGTTCCTCCGAAGATTGTGTTGAAACACTGATGATATTATGTTTAACATGGTAATACTATATTTAAAAAAATGATGGCGTTTATGTTTCCCCTATTCCATTCTATCCTTCTTATTCATCTTCCATAATCGTCAAATCGATTTTAGATTTCTCAATATCGTCATAGGATGATGGTGAACAATTAAATTTTCTTGTTCTTCATTTTTGAGCACAATTTATCCTAATTCATCTAAATAAGTAATTCAGAAACTTAAGTTAGAGTTGATCATTTTCCCTTAAATTAATCCTTGTGGATGGTTGTTTCTATTGGTCATAGATGGTAATTCTTATAGTTAATATTCATTGCCAAATGGTGTCGAATTAAAAAAAAATTAAAAAATTAACGGAAGTGAAACCTTTCTGAATTTAAGAGATTTTCGATGATCAATTAATTCGAAAGAGTATTTAAAAGTAAATGATATCGAAACATGCAATTTATGAATTTTGTCATATTTTACTAAACATTTCCTTTTCTCAATTTCGATTCGAATAATATTTGTACTAAAACAAAGTTTGAGGAATTCTTTTATGAACAGAAGAAGAAGAAGAAGACACATCATATAAAGACGAACCATTCTACTTATTTATCGTACACTTAGTTCTTCGTCTGTGCACAATAACTGTGCATATATCTTAAATATAGCGTAAAATTTTATTTATATGTTTCCGTTTCTAACAAACTTGAAAAATTGACATGCATGTGACGATGTGCAAAAAGTTCAGTGATTACATGAAAGTTTCATCTTCTGCAGAAGTAATTGATGGGAAGTCGTTTGAAATATTGGTAAAATGAAGATTCTCTGAAGACTGTGGGGTGACTAACAGAAGGAGAAGTTACATAAAATGAATTTATACAATTACGTTCTAATGAACGAAAAAGAAATCTTTTTATTTTTTTTTCAATTGAGTGACTAGTGGAAAGTATTGAGAAAATTCATAGAGAAAATATTGATAAGAATAACATATAATTCTTAAGTGCACAGTTCCTTCACCCTCGCATTGTTTATTTAACATTAAAAATAATGTTAGAAATGAAATTAGTTTGATAAAGCATATCATCCAATCCTTATTACATTATCCTAAGCATGATATATATTTGTTTGGTGTATAAAATCTTGATTCTCCTTCCACATAATTATACATCAATAATTCTTTCAATTATTATTTATTATCAAGTTCTTCCGGTTTATGCTTACGTTCTAGTCTCACGAGGTATATCTTAACTGCCATAGAAATACCTCTAACATTCATTTCTTACCTAACAAAATATTTAGATATTCCTGTGTTTTTTTCCTTTTTCTTTTATTCCATTAGACCTCACTTCCCATCTTTTATGTTAGTCTTATGACGAACAGAAGATATATTTTGAGGATAATCTCTTTCAAAATATTATATAACAAAAAGGAAACCATAAAAGAGTTTCAGAGAATTCATTTGTAATATTTAGGTAAGGTGATAAGTCCTCTCATGACAAGTAGTATAAAAGTGAAATTCTATTTTTATTGATATAGAAAATACATAATTGTACATAGAAATTTTATTGAATGACTTAAATGTACTTTTGTTGTTGGTCTGTGACAATCAATAAAATTTTTAAAAAAAATAAATCTATGATTATTATTGATTGATGATGTCATTAATTCATTTCAAAGAAAAAATTCATTTTAATTGTAAAAGACTATATTATTTTAAAAGTTTAATCTGGATACTGACCGATCGAGTATTCATCAATTGAGTATATATCTCACCATTTCTTCTATACGTTGGATATTGAAAGAAGAATTGATTGAATAAACATATTCATTTTCATCACAAACTCTTTTTCTAACATGTTCTCATATTCGGTTACCGATTGATTAGTCAAATAAACGAAGCACAATAATGTGATTTGATTTCTTATTTGTTGACGGTTGAATGAAAAAGATTAGGAATGAATGTAATTAACTCAATATCATTAATTTAAAGGAAGTAATGGAATTGATGAGTATAATCAAATTACTTCGAAAAACGAAAAATGTTTCTTTCATGAATTTTCGAGTTGATGTAAATTAGTCGAACGAGAAAAAAAGAAATTGGTAAATCTTTATTACATCAATAGTTCATCGAAGAAGTAAAAGGACCAGATGAACATTAAGCATTAATATTCTATCTGTGCAGATAACGGACATTGATGAAAAATCTCTTTGGAATATATTTAGCCAACAACAAAAGAAAGACGATGATATATTCCAATATTCAAATTAATCAATCTAACAATATAACATAATAAAATGGATTTTTTTATTAATATTACTTTATTGAAAGATATCGAATAAGAATAATTGAAAAAGTTTCCCGATATGTCTTTCAGATAACACCATCTCTGAAATAGATGAGAAGGAAATTATAGAATTGTTTTTATATCGCATATATACTGAAGATTTTTGATGAATTTTGAAAAATGTGAAAACACTTTGGGAGGAATCAAGAAGTAAAATCATTGAACGATAAACGACGAACCACAACTAGTACGCGAAAGAAATTAAAAGAAAACTACAATTGGAGAATTAGTTGTAGGACAACTCAAAATTAATATAAACTTCAAGAACAAAAGAAATTTTCATGAAAATGCATAATAATTCTTTTAAATTCTGACAATAAACAAAAATCTCGACGATACTTCAAACGTTGACCTTCATTGTGAAAAGGAACGGTATACGGATGAAAAAGAACAATTCTCATAAAAATTATTAAAAATTGCACTTCATTACAAAGTTAGGAAACCAATAATAATTGTAATATGACAATAAATATATTAGTTCAACGTAACATTTCGAGATTTTCTTTTCTGCTCCGGAAATTAAGACTATTGAAACATATTGTGCTTTCTTCATATATTTTGTTCGATGTCATTTGAAAGAAAGAAAATATAGATATAGTATTGCATAATTTAGTGTATAATCCACCAAAAAATGAGAAGAATTTTAATTAGTACTTAACTTCATCAAATATCTATCATTCATGGTAATCTCCATATATTGGGAGAACAAACGAGTTTTATTAATATCATTCAAACACTACCAACTACTAATGTTCGAATGATGGATTTTCTTCTTCTGTTACTTGAATCGAAGACATATAATCGAAAAAAAACTTTCTTGTTGAGAATAGTTAATTATCTACTCGACCCTAACAAATAAGGGAGAAATGAGAGAGAAACTTAAAAGAATTTTACTTATTTTCGGATGAACAATTAATTTAACAATGCAACCTTAAGAATATCAAATGAAAATTCCATATTTGCATATGGTAAAGTCGTAAAATCTGGTCGAAACGTTTTAGAATTATCGATGATCTATCTTCCAACTCTTTCCTACACTTCGGGATACCTAATAGTAGTTGAAGTGAATCTTTTAACTATTCTCCCAATCAAACTCTACTTCCCCCTTACATCATATGTAATCAAAAAAAAATTTCACTTCTTTAGCGCATTATCTTTCCCATCAAATTTATACTAATTTTCTTCCTAAAGGAATATTGATAAATGAATATTCAGATGCTTCAATTTTTTAAATCAATATTAGCATCAATAAAAGAACGATGTTTCTACATAGATGAGAGAATGCATTTTTCGCTTATACCTCCATCTGCATCCTTTCTTCTTAATAGACAATTTATTTGTATTAAAACGAAAACTTATTATTTACTATCAAATAAAAATGCTATCCTAATGGTGTATAATCAATAACCATGATAAGATCAATAATAGTATTCTCACTCTCCTCCTTCAAATTACTTCCTCTAGACCTATACCCTATTATTTCCTTCCTTATTCCATTTCGAAAACATTATGATGAAATCACGATTAACATCTAACCTAAAATTCCACTTTTCCCATTTAACAGAATCGAAACTTAATTCAAAATTTTATTGTCTACTTAACACAGGTAAATTGACTAATAATAAACAACATCTGATCACACTATCCTTCATTGAACAATATATTTCGAAGTAGATTAGTTCTTTGGATTTATTCTTTAAAGAAAATTGTCTCATAATAAAATTTACAAATTTGGACTGAAATTTTTATAATATCTGTTTATTCCTTCTGATGATTTGATTGAATATGAATATTAGAGTTGGAGGCAAACTGCGTTTTTTAGATCGTTTTCTTTCATTCTTAAAAAAATCTCTTTCTTTTCAACCTACGGAAAAATAGTTCATAAAACTGAAGAAAGAAGAAAAACTTTCTGTTTAATAATAAATTCCATATCTTCTTCCATTTCTTTTAATTTGAATTGATATGCTCGTTCGATCTTGTCAAATATATCGAGGAGACTAATCGAATCGAAGACATCGGACTCAGAAGGACCGACTGATAACGAATGGATTAATAAAAAAAATTTTTTAAAATAAACTTTTCTCTGAAAAAATCAAAGGAATGTTGTTAGATGATCTGTTAATTATTGGAATTGGTGATGGTATTTGATGAGGAAATAGTTCTTTATTATCATTATTTTCTGTTCTTTTTATATTATCGTTCGTCATTAGATTGCTCACAAAACTTTTCAATTGTCGATATCGATAATTTTCGTAATGTATATCATTCGTTGTATCAATTAAATCTTTCAAATGGAATTTCAATAATAAATTCTTCAATAAAAGAAAATCAGAATAATCTTCATTTTCTATATCGACGATTCCCCAAGGATATTCACGTACTCTTCGAATTTGATCGTTTGGTAAAACGACGATTTGATTACTGGCGATGATACTTAACGGAATTCTATCTTTCAAATCATTTACAGAATTGTTTGGGAAATCATAAAGAATAATTCCATCATCTTTTAATTGTGAACGAATGATTCTTTTAAATTCATGTAATTCATGTTTAGTCATCGTATCTGATTTCCCGATAACAGGAATAACATTAACACGTTGACATAATTTCTTTAAGACGATTCTATCTAATAATTTCATTTGATGTCCAGTTGGTCGAATAAAATAAAGACAACAATGTATTCGATTATCCATGAAATTTTCATTTATTTTCACTTTCATTTCATTCCGATAATATTCATATAATTGTTTATCAATATATTGCATGATCATTCTCCAACAATTATTGTTATCGATCAATTCTCCGAATCCTGGCGTGTCGATTATCGATAAATTCAATTTAACATTATTCTCTTCCAAATAAAAATTTCTCTTACAAATATTCATCGTCTTCTCAATAGGAATCGATGAGGATGATAATGATGATAAAGTGGGACTAGTAATATTGGACGAATTGGTTAATTGAATCGAATTAAAAAGACAATTTATTAACGTTGTTTTTCCTAAACCACTCTCGCCGACAACCATCAAATTAAACGAATATTTATCGGAAAAGTAAAATGTTCGAAGATTATTCACCATCTCACATAATCCAACATTAAATATTTCAATACTTTTCAGTTTAGGTGAATGGTCATCCTTCCTCAAAATCACATCACATGGATCATCATAATCATCGGAAACTGGTATATCTTCTAATAATGCCATGGTCTTATGTGATTTCTTCCATTTATCTTCAATTTCTAAGAATTTCTCAATTGTTGGCGGTTTGGTTGAATGTTTGAATGTTGATACTTTTGTTAACGAGGAAGCGAACGTCATTCTAGAATTAATGGATGGAACTGATGATGGTCGTTGTGGACTAGTTGCTAATGATAAATTTGAATCATATAATTCATTTTCTTTATCATGGTCAAATTTATTCGTTTTAGTAATCATCGGGCGAAACATTGAAGAATGATATTGTTCAGAGGAAGAATTATGTTCAGCTTTTAAATGAATTATTGGGAGAATTTATTTAAAATATATTTTCAACTGCCTTCTTTATGTTCATTCTAAATGATAATCCTTTTCTTTGTCTTATAATCATATTCCCTTTCATTCATATCCAACACAATACTATTTTCATTAATTAATTTCATTTATTTATTTCATTTATTTATTTCATTTATTATTCATGTTCGAATTGGTTAACCACTCAACAAAAAGAAGATCTTAAATTCAAATAATTTGAGAAACTATCGTTGAAGTGTAACTAAAAGAATTGCATATTTTGAATAAATTAGAAAAAGAATGAGAACAAATATCGTTTTCCGTATTGTGGTGGAGAATCTCCACTAGAGATCATCAACCGTTTTTAGTAAGATTTCTAGTAGATTTCGAATCCTCGAACCACGTTTCTTGGGAAAAAATGATGCCATAGCCTGAGAAGAATGAAATGGAAGATCGAAGATTGGTAAAACCACAAGTTCGAAATTGAAGATATATTGTGCTGCATGTGATTGGATCGTAAGAGAAATCGTGAGGGAGAATATTACGTCGAGGATCATAATAACGGATAGTATGAGAAAAGACTGACTGTGAGTCAATATGAAACTGTAGAAAAACTCTTGTAGAAAAGAGAAAAACTTCGACGAAAAATGAGATTTGGCTGTGGAAGAAAGCCAACAGTGACAAAGATTAAAGAACGATTGCATCTGTGAAAATAACAGTCTAAATTTCTTGATAAACCGGTAGTAGGCACGATCCATCAACAAAAATGAACGTTGTATACATAAAAAACTCGTTTCCAAAGTGTATAATCGAGGGACTGAATTCTTAAAAAGCTGCAAATGTAGTTTTAAAGGGAAGAATTTAATTTTGGAGGAAAAAATGAAAAATAATCTGCATAGTTTTTTTTGAATATGATCCAAGGCGATAAAGAAAGGACAAAAGACATCGATGTTTGGACCAAGAAAGATAGTAGAGAATTTAAGTAGAATGCGTTTTATTCTATTAAAAGAAAACATATAAACATGTAAGTGACATTTTACTGATTAGCCTTAGTTCTACTTATTTTTTATTTAATTTTTAATTTTTAAAATTTTTTAAACCGAAATTGTGATGTTTCTTTAATTTCCCAGTGATTAGTTCATTTCCCACCGATACTGTTTTCTTTCAACTCTACTTTATTTAGTATCATTTATAGAATAGGAGAGGATTTCTTCTTCTTTCATTGCTAATGACAAACTGAATTTCCTACTTCTGCCTACCAATTGTTTGGTTCAGTTTATTTGAGAATATAATTCCCATTTTACTTCAGGAACTTTCCTTTGAGTTCAATTCCCCTTTAGATCACTTTATCGTCTTGCTAGTTTCATATTTGATATAGTATTTTTACCATATTTATTTTTTTACCATGATATTTCTATGACTTTAAAATAGTCAGTTCTCTTTTATCACATATCTCACTATCACTCCAATTGCTCCAATGTTTTATACAATGTCCTACAATCTAATAGTTTACTATTGTCCACTTACTATACCGTTCCTAGGTCAAGTTTTAACTAGAAAAGATCAATTTTTAACGTGTTTATATGATTTTTTAACTGAAAAAATTAAATTTTTTACTCCAAAAAATTTCAGTTTTAATTCATCAACTTCAAATTTTAACATCTATTTTCTATCCCTATCTCAAATTCAAATTTTAACTCGATTTAAGCAATTAACTTATAAAAAGCTTATTTTAACTTCAATAACTCAATTTTTATTGAAATTTTAAATTCATAATTAAATCTCAATGATTCGTCCTATTTTCTAAGGTAATGGGAATTCAAAACTCGGTGCGAGCTAAATTTTTCTCATGCTATAGTTAATTGTAATTCTGTATTATTTTTCTTTCTGAAGTTTCTATCACATCGCACACTAATTTATAACATTCATATTGCTATTGACCATGGGAGTAGCATTGGAAAAATAGTAGTGTAAGCTGGTCTTGCTCACGTTAATTAAGATAATATTTGAGAGATTAATGAAGGGGATTTGTAAGAATTAATTGTTTTTATTCAATAAATTTCCATTAAAACTCATACTAATTGTAATTACAATTAGTATAATATGATTTCTTAGAATGAATATGATGCGCGATTTATATAGATGTCCTTAGGGTCATTAGGTCAATTACGTAAAATGTGATAAGGACATAAATGTAAACGATTGGATCAGAAATCGTAAATAATAAAACGTTAATTCGGAACAGTTTTCAGTAGATGAGTAAGAAACGGTGATCAAAGGTCAGCGTATCTTTTAATTGTTTCGGTGAACGGCGACTTAATTGCTTCTCGTTAATTGTTCCGTTCAGTCAAGTTGTCCATTTCTGTTGACATAGCCATGACTATTTTTAGACCTCTTACAGTAGCATGAGAATAATTTACCTCCCCACCTAGTTTTAAATGTACGAGTATGAACCACTGAACCACATACGTTATAGTTATGAACTTAAGATTTCAATTAAAATTGAGTTATTTAAGTTAATATAAGATTTTTAATCTTTTTAAAATAATTTAAGTTAATTGCTTAAATTGATGAATTAAAAAATCATTTGTCGAGTTAAAAGTTGTATTTGGGATTGGAATATCATCTACGTTTCACAAACATTATGACCAAATCCATTAAAACTTTAAGACATCGACAAGAAGATATTTTATCCCTCAGGGAAAGTGGTACTTCGATTAGGGAAATCGCTTCCACCTTGGAAAGGGAAATCAGTCACGACTATGGTCGTTCGAAATTAGTTTACAGCATCTAAGTATATGATTTTTGAGATTGTCAGGAACCAGGTACTCGATGGAGAATTGATTTATCAATTCTCTTGCATTAAACAACCGGGTTGGCTTCGGAAGAGTGTAATATGAACAGAAAAACGACAATGGATACGTAAGTGGTAGCAGATCGTTGAAGGATGGAGTAGAATATTCGGAAGCATCCATCTTCTCCAGTAGAGAGAGATACCGCTTAGCCAACAAAATCGGAAATGGAGGAAGATCGACAATGGAGAACATAAATGTTCTTGAAAAGGAGTATTTGCATCCTATAAGATTTTGAATACATCGATTATATGCTGGATCTAACGCGTACATTGATTTCATTGAGAACGAAATAATAACCTGTAAGCCATATAAATCGCAGAGGAACGTATAAAACAACTTCAGTTTTAGAGAAATCGGAAAATATTTACGACGATGATTTATAGAATGAAAAGTTCTGATGAACTTCCATCTAATACAATCAACAGTTGCAGAACCAAGAAATTTGTTGACTATATTGATATTCATTCAGAGAAATATCTCTTTCATTCAATTGAAAATTCAATACCCTTTTCAAACATCATCCTCTTAAAGAATTTTTCAAATTCGCCAACCTGGATAGGAATGACATTTTTGGAGAGAGTATACTCTAGGCATTTGAAGTATGTTCGTATTAATTTTACGACAAGTGTTTTCATAAATTAACGAACGAACGCTTCTTCTGAATATTCTTTTTCGTCATTCATTCGAATTCGATTATCTAAGGTTTTGTTAGAAAAAAATCGACTAATTGCATTGTTTGCTCGAACTTTTAAATGATTGATACTTTCAAAATTAAAAATACATCGTGGATTAGCATTATTGTCATTCGATTTCTTCCGTACGAAGGAACCATGACTACAGATCAATTCATCGTAAGGATCAACTCATCGTAAGAGGATGGAAATGAGTTATTTAGAATATTAAGACATTCATTTAACTTATGATCGTTTCGACATATATCAACAAAAAACTTTCCCAATTTACATAACGTGGTAGAAGATTCGGTATGCGGTGATTTCGCCACCCTTTTTTTTCCACTCTCATTCGGACAGTTCGCCACCCTACTTATGTATTTTTGGTGTTTTCGCCACCCTTTTGTATAAATATGAGCTTCATTTTCTTAAAATGGACAGTTCGCCACCCTGCTTGTATATTTTCGGCGTTTTCGCCACCCTTTTATACAAATTTATATGTATTTTCGGCGTTTTCGCCACCCTTATATACGTATTTGTATGTATTTTTGGCGTTTTCGCCACCCTTATATACAAATCATAACTGCATTTTCCAGAAATCGACAGTTCATCATCCTTCTTCAATAGCATTTCGGTGCTTTCGTCACCTTTTTGTAAATTATTGTGTGATTTC
>JALJEE010000616.1:0-11371 GCA_023231475.1 Seison nebaliae
CGCAGACTTTGATTTTCTGAAATTTATTAATAAAATAATAATAAAATATATATATAGCTACACAGCTGTATAGGATTGTTATGTCTGGATTTTTGTTTTCCAAAATTTACAGAGTCTCGTGGCTCTTATGTCCTTCTCCCCTTTGGGGTAACGATAAAAAAAATTTACACATCTCTTTAATTTTATATTTTATATCTCCATGATTTTTTGGAGGCAAACGACGGATGCGAACGCGTATCATACCCTTGTCATTTTCGAATATGTATTTCATCAGTTTAATAATCCAAAATAAAGCAGAGAGAAAATTTTCAATTATTTCCGCTGAGTAGATAAACGTCAACTTTTCTTTAGTTTCAATAAGCAAAGCTACTGGAAGAATTATGTGGTCTTCCTCATTGCGTATGATTATCGTCTTGTTAGCAATGATGTACACTGTACATCGTGTACATTGTACACCTTATCCGATGGTAACAGACGTGTTTTATTATATGAACGGGTCGGTGTTTCCGTCTCGATTGTCAACCTTTCGTTAGTCGATATTAACACATTTAATTCATTGTTTGCTACAAACGTAATTTTATGATACATTAGGCATTCCTTTTAACATAGTGTGCCAGTAGTATTCTTCTGATCCCTTATCATTCCTTCCAGGCAAGTTTCAATTCAAGTTGTAGATAGGAAGTACTTTTCAGGACACATCATGTCATTCTAGTATTTGGCCTTTGTAGTATCGTATATTACTTTCTCTTATGGAAGTCTTATTTTACAACGGTAGTAAACATTTTCGTAATATCTCATGTGTGTAATATCGTATTCCATTAGATTCGCCTGTAAAGGTGCTGCAGGTATTATTATCAGTAAGGACAACATCCGCTTCCTCTGATTGATCTGCACTATGTATGCGCATGCCATAACATAGAACGTCGTTACATCTTTATAAGGTAATAAATGTTTCATTTTCTTTTGATCACATTCCTCTGAAATGTGGACGACTTTCCTTCATTATCTCCAATAAGACGTTCAGATTCGGCCGTTTGTGTATCGTTTCATGTATTGAGCTCCTTTTATAGCGGTACCTCCATGTGATAATCAAATCGATACGACTTGTCTTCTTAATAGGCCCTTAATAAGTCACTACCTCAGTAACATCCCGAGCGTATTACGTATTGTTATCTTGCCGGATCATCTCACTCAATCCTTTGCCTCAATCGCCTCTATTTGGCTGATTTGTTTTAATGTTTCCTCGTAACGATATCGTATTCGTGACTTATTATATTGTTACGAGAACGTTCTCAATTTTCATTTCATTTACCTGCGCTCGTTACATAAGTACTGAACTCGATAAAGATCAAATGAAGAAATTTACAATTTGTTAGTTTAATTAAATCTTTTAATTTATCAAATGCACGGTTGCATTTATACGTTGAAATTATAGTACCACGTTTGATTTGTCCACTTTGCGAAAATGCAATAAAACGGTCAAATTATTCAATGGCTAAACAGTCAAAACTTAGAACAAAAATTAGTCGAAAAATTAAAATAGGTTTTTCAACTGATTCTGATCCATGTTGAACATTCCGAAGTTCCACTAAAGCGCACTATATAACAGATGACAACAGTTTATAGTAACATAATTTTTAAATGTAAAAATTGTATTAGTAACGACCAATTTAAAATTGGTCTTTCATCGTTGGCCACGTTGAAGGAACAAAATTTAGATTATCTCTTCTAGATCGGTAGATGGTAAGAGATTGTGGAGTTAGTTAGGAGTTAGGAGGGCTAGTGGTAAATGCCAAAGAAGTAGAAAGCACGTCTAATAGAAATGAGTCTAGTAAGACCATATTACTTCGGACTAATGCTTACCGCCTCTTTGGCCGGCATTGGTCTGAAATCTGTTGAATTGAATAGTAATTTAATGGTTTTGATCTCGAAGGAGATCATAATCCTGAGAAGAAGAACCGATTCTAGAAAAGGATTGGAATTGCCCGAACATAAAGGAAAATACCATTAAACTTTTTATTTTGGACTTTCTATTATGCTTTCTAAGATTTGTTCAATTGGTTAAAGTAATGGGATTTATTCGTCTTACAAAGTGACAATCAAAAGTATTGAACTTTATGGATTATTCTCTACGAACTGGTTAAAGAAATTATCAAGCATTTTTACAAAATAATCTAGTCATAGTAGATTCTTTTAATTTATAATTATAATATTATTCTAATAAATTTCTCATATTACTGCTTTCATTAATCATTTTATTTTAGGTTTAATTTTTTATTTATTTAAAACAATGTTTCCCTGTTGAGTGAATTTGAGTGTGGAGTGTTTCTCTGTTAGTTATTTGAAAACTTTCTTCATAACTTCTGCTCTTGAATTGTTAAGACATCTCTGTCGATATCCTTTACCGTTTGCTTATCACGGTTTTCGTTGATTGCTTGCCAAATTTTTTGTTCCTCTACATAGATTCTTTCGATGTTTTTCTGTAATTTTTTGTCCTTCAGTTCCACCATTTTTAGTTCCTTTTCAACTATTTTGGTAAATTTTACGATGTTCTTCTTTGTGTTTTGTTCCATATTTTGCTTGTATTCATAAATATGGATCTTTAAATATTGATATCTTGCTATGGATCGCTTGGAAACTTTATTGGAACTAAATTCAAAATATACTGATTCCGATGGATCCATAAAGAAACTTTTACCCATTGACAGAATTAAAGGTTGGCAACAGTTAAATTTACATCTTGAAAATAAAAAAGTTGTTGAGGATACGGTTAATATAATTTTGTATTCATATTATAACAACTCAACATTCTCAAATATGCTTAAATAGTTAAAATATTTCAATATTTTAAGAATTTTTAATCACAACAAGTTGAACGTTAACAAAACTGTTGTGAATATTTTGAAGAATTTTATTTCTAATTCCTTTGCGGGAAAAAACAACAAACTAAATGTAAAATTTTCTAAATTTATATTGGTTATGAATGGTTACAGATTACATACCTTTGAGGAATTGTTCTATTTTAATTTATCCATCTTTTTAAATTTCAGATTATTGGGATGCTTCAAATGAGGATTACGTTAAAATGGTCTTCTAAATGCAATCACAAATTGGTTGAAAATTGTTGTACCGCAGTGATCTACACAAGTTCCACGCATTTATGCGATACAATATACCCTGAATTCGATACGAAAATTATATTAGAGCGTGTGGTAAAAAAAAATTTAGTTTCTAAAATTTTCATTTACTTAACTTAATTGGATTGCAAAAATTCTAACTATAATGTAAGTAATTTTCCTCACTGAATTATTTAAAAATATTTTCAATAAAATTTTTTTTGGGTCAAATTTCGAATATCATTAAAGATAAGATCATAAATAAAAGATCAACGTGTGGAAGACAGAATGTGACTGTAAATAAGGCTTCCAAAATTTCAAAAGACAAATCAGAAGATTTCATGTACCTAGTTGACTATGAGATAATGCTTCAGAGATTTAATTATATAAAAAGAAATTCGAGAAAATTTCCAACAGGAGAGTATTATATTCTCATTGTTAAGAATGATGTTGTCTTGTTGAATGTTGTATAAAATGGTTAGGTGATGACTGACAAACATTTGCGAAAAACGCTAAAAGGGAAAGAATGTATGAAAAAGAATGGATGAAGGAAAAAGTCAAACAAATAGTTGAAGCGACGGCCGATGTCAAGAAGATTCCCGGCCAACTGAAACTTTTGTATATTGATTGACTTATGATGGCAGTTATTGGTGAGACTAAAGCCTAGATACGATGAATATTTTACATAAGAGAAAAGTATGATGAAAAAAACTTGAGCGAAAAAAATGATTCCATAATATTCAAGAAAGTAATCGGCATCAAAATATTTGGCTATACCTCCAGGAACGACGGAAAACATTCCACAGAATGTCAAGTAAAACGAACAAGTCCAAACGAAATACATAAATTTACCACCGTAAGGTGTAAGAAGAAATGTGGCGGTAAATATTGTCATGAAGAGACAAATTAAACTCATTGCCAATTTATAAGAGAATCTGTCGCAGATATATCCCCACATCACTCGACCACTCGAATTCATAATACCAGCAATAGCACCGACTATAGCAAGGAATTTGTCATCTTTAATAAATGTCTGTCCATAAGCCTATTTCAAAGAGATTTCCCATTCGTCACAATGAAGCGAAAGAGAACTTTGTACATAGTAGAAACGAGGAGAATAGATAAGGAATTGAAGAACATTGTTAGGAACATGGCAATAAAAAAGAAAGTTTTCACTTCCTTCAAATAAAAATATTTCGTCGTTTTCTCATCCACAATCTCTCCCACTTCATCACCATTATTGATACTGTCATTACTGGACGAGAGTAGTAGTTGATGCTGATCAGTCTTCCGTCTCAATAAGAGAACGCCAACAAGTTGGAGAAAAAAATAACAGCCGGCTAAAACGAGAAAAACTGTTGGAACTCTTTTCAGTAGACTTTCCTGAGAAAAATATCTTATAGAAATATAAAGAAATATAATCGATTCATTCGACAATTTGGTGAGAGACAAGAAGAACTTTTCAGAAGGAAAATCAACCGAATATGGTTCATCCGGATGTAAGTTTTGTGGGTTGATATAATGAGTTTGGATTTGATTGAAAACGAAAGCACCTAAACCAAATCCAGAAAGAACAAATCCACTGGCATATCCTTGTTTTTCAGGCAGCCACTAATCATCAAGATATTATCAATAATAGAACTCATATGAATGAACTTGTATTGCCATTTGTATGGGAGAAGTGTAAGCTAATCCAATACCAATTCCAAAAAGGAGACCATATGTCACAGTAATCAGATAAATAGAATGACGAATGGACCAATAAGATGTAATAGTTCCTAAACTTAAAATTTTCATTGTTTCTTTAATTTGAAAGAAAGAAATTCTTATAACAGAACAAAGGAACATCCTAAGACTATTGTTAATTTTCTGCCGAATCGTTTCGCTAGAAAACTGGCAGGAAAGATACAAAGTCCCTGACCAACGACTGCCGTCGAACTTACCCAGATGATTGAAGAATATCTCGTATATTCTCTGGCTGATGTCATCGATCCATATTTCCTCAAATACGACACCACATACGGAGACATATTACCTTCAATCAATTTGTCACATTCTTAACATACACTAACAACTAACCGATACAATATAATGTGCCCAATGTTAAATGAATGAGGAAGCCGCCAACTATCGTACTTATCATACGATAATTGAGTGATTTGAAATTCATTGAGAATTACGAGTTTAAAGAAAAATGTTAGAGAGGAGAGTAAATGAGGAAAAAAAAATTTCAATGAATTATCAACATATTGTGGACATAATAAAGTAAATAAAATTTGTTGGAAAAATTTAAATATAAAATTTAGACAACGTAACGCTATATATTCAAACAAAAATCTAATTTAATTATTGTCGATGAGAATTGTAGGAATCGTTTAAAATATCTCAATTATATATATGAAATCATCTTTGCAAAATTGTGGATAATATTCTCATTCACAAATAATAGAATTGAGCACGTGTATTTGTAGAATTGCAATTATACATGTCCATTAGACTTCCATATAAAAAGAAAAGATATGTAAGAGTTTTTGTATAAACTTCATTTTCTGAAAAATGGTTAAGAAAAATATATAGAAAAATAATCGAAGTTTCTTTTAGTAATTTTTTTGATGATTTTCTTTTTTGATGTTTTGGTACAACAATTATTAGTCGACAAGTCAATTCACCATTGGAAGTGTCGGTGATTTCAACTTAAATTTTGTCGTATGAACTCGTCTAACGCTAGATAGCAGAAATGGTATTGGTGTTCTGTTTGAACAGAGAAAGCTCGTTGTCTTCGAATGGCCATGACGGTAAGCATTACGTCGATAGGTGAAGCTTGTAATAATCGATTAATATTAATATCAATGCAGCAAAATGTTCCTAGATGAAGAATAATGAGAAAATAATATTAGTATTATAAAGAGATTGAAAGAAAAATGAAACCAGTTCGACCAATTCCCGCACTACAATGAACAACAATTGGAGGACCATGTGGATGGAGGAAATCGGGCCAATAAATACTTCCACAATCGATGTTGGACCGGAGCAGTTTTTTTTGAATATCTTCCACATGAGTCCTCAATTGGAATATTTCTAATCCTGTATTTGGAACACCATAATCGGGCCAAGTGATGTAGTGGACGTGACATACTCGACGAGACGGTAAATATGCTTTGGACGTGTCGAAAACATCGAAATATGTGAAATGGAAAGAATTTGACGATCTATCAACTTCTGTCGTCTTTATCTGAAGTGGACCAACGAGGAAGATTTCTCCAATTTTCGCGGGCCAATATTCGGAACATTTAATTCGTTCATTTTCCATCAATCGCGTCAACATCAAGATGACGAGAACTTGTTGCTCCCAAATCATTTCCCAGAAATCAGCAATCGTTTCTTGTAATGGCCCTTGTGTATTGATGTACGCTTTCTCTTGTTGATAACCGTCGACATAATTCGCATTTATATAATCCGTCCAATTATTATAAGGAACGTTGAAACGTCTAATGGATGAATTGAATTGGAAACTTTTCTTACTATCTGTTGATCCAGTTAGAGTTCGATCGAATCGATTATTATTCACATTTCCTCCCACACCCGAACTTTTTGATTTCAAATCAAATTTGAAGAAAGCTTTTATGTTCATCCTCGACGATGAAGTAGTGGTCGACGTTGTTGCTATTGTTGTTGGTGGTGGTAAAGATGATGTCATACCGCTCATTAAAACATCTTGTTCGATTTTCGGAAATCGATCTCCATCCGGTGTTGTTCGAATACCATTACCATTTTCATTGTTATTATTTATATTGTTATCAGTTGCATCATTATTTCCTTTCTCTTGTAATAACTCCTTTTTCACCATTACCATTTTACCTTTATATGGATAGAACAATTGATAATTATCTTTACTCAATTTCACTCTTGATCGATCGACACAAAGTACATCGATATATCGATTCTTTCCTCTGTTCTCCGTTAAACTATATAAGAAATGTTAATAAAAAAATTATAATTTGTTAATAAAAAAAGGAAACTCGGCTGTCTTGTAATCTTCATAATTTGGTCGTGTCTTTTTTGAGCAAATTTCGTATTCTGTTTTGAAATCATGAAATGTTTTTGAATTGAAAAATTGAACAAATTCTTCGGGTGAATGTCTTCCACTGATTAAAGACAGAAATAGAGAGAGAGATAGATAGATGGGAAATAGAAAATTTAAATTACCTGTTATCAATGTTCAAATTTTTGATGTCGAACACATGTCCCTCATTGTTATTGATATTCGTATTCTGGATATTGTAGATAGAATTGGATGATGACGACGATGAAGATGAAGCGGTGGATGATGATGAGAATGAGGGAAGTGGAGACATATGTCGATAAGAATTGCCTTGGACATCGATGGGGCGAAATCGGGTGATGGAATGATTCGTACTAATATTTTTATGTTTGGGATTCCATTTAAGAATACCATTTATTTTGCTGTCATATTGAGTGAATGAACAGGCGATAGAACGTCTTCTGTTCAAGTGGAGACTGAATGGCGAGTATCTCTGACTGTAACATTTTGAGTAATGATAATATTTTGGTGGTAAATTATAAAAAGAATATTTTCTCGTAATTAAAGAAGGAGAAGTGGTGATGAATTTGAGGCAATTGTTCACCCAATCGAAGTGACTATGAGAATAAGTTCCTTTCAATGAAGTTGGCAAGTTCGACACAGGCAAATAACTACACAACTCGCTGTAATTATCCACTTTCCATACTTTGAAGTCTTTCGAATGTGGCGTAAAGAATCTTTTAAGAATTTCATGAGCAAAACAAAACCAATTACTTGTCGCAAGCACCACCATCTCCTTTACCTTCATAGGATATTCGTACTAGAAGAATATTTCGATATGATATTGAACTTCTCGAAAAAAATTTAACTTTCATTAAATCGAATAATTTCAATGTTAGCAGATTATGATAATTTGAATGATTCAAATCAACAAAATTGAATATGATGCAAACATCAAAATTTCCAGGATTTCTTAATTGATGAATTAATGGAAATTAATGAATATCATAAGAAAAAAAGAACAATTCGGCAGCAGCGTCAAGTTGAAGAAGAATGGATTGAACCAATTCGATTGGAACGATCTCATTCATTGCTTTCAAATGACGAATGATGCATTCATGTTGTTTCTGGAATGTCAAATTTCGTCTTTGTTGAATAATCGATGGGAATGTTAAAGATTCTTGTTTCAACGTTGAATCATAAGAAGAAGAGCGACGTCGATTTTTACTGAGATGCTCGAAATCGGATAGATCGATCTCGTTCATTCGTGGAGTGTAAATGAGTAAGGTCTTATCTCCCTTCTCTTTCGGCAACTGGCAACATATACGTTAAATTTTCATTCATTTCTCATTAAGACATGATAATAATCAACTAACAACAACGGTAAACATACCGGAGTGAAGGAACTTAAGAAACTTTTCATTTTTTATGTTAACAATTCCAGTTAGTGACAAATGTTTCCTTAGTAACTGAAAAAGAAGTAAAATAATCGATTGCCCATATGATGATGATGATGATGATGATAAATTTATAAAAAGAGATATTTAAAGTGAGATTAATTTGATTGTCAGAAAACAATTGGGACGATGGAAAAGTGAACTAACATAATTTCGAACGAATAGATTATATGCCTCGTAGGTATTATAACGTCGTGAATGAAGATACCGCTTGGCTAAGCGTCGATATACGTGATGGAAATATTTAGTTAAATTAAGGAATTCATTGATTTTCTTCAAAGTCCACCAGTATTCATAGATAGAATTCAAACAGTGAAACATCATTTCCGTCCACAAATTTTAGTTATGTTTTTATAAAAGAAAGTTCAAATTATGAAAGGGAGAAGGCTGTATAGGAAAGTAACATTATCAATATCCACACTCATTCTCTGTCTATTCTCTTCTTTTTGGTTGGAAGGAGTTGTTGTTGCTGCTGTCGTTCTTAATAATTAGTAGCAATTTATATTGGAGACTTGTACACACAAAGCTGCTATCTTTGTCTATGATTAGGTGTTGGACGTTGTAATTGTTAAAAAAAAAGAAGAAAGATTTTTTTCTCAAAATTTATTCATTTCCAACAATTGTTCTTTCAAATTACAAACAAATGAATCATACATACATTCGACAACCTCTTATTTATCTTCGAAAAGAAATTTAAAACAAAATAAAAATTTATTTGTTCAACTTATTCTAATTATTATTGTTCTTTTTGTTGTTGTTGGAACAGGCCTGACTTTTAACCAAATCTTCTCTTCCGCTCCAACATTCTATACGTCAATTTCATCCAGCACTCCGCAGACGCTCTTCTTCCAATTAATGCTTCTATCCCAATATTGAGAAAATTGATTATTATAATTACTGATACCTGACCCCAAATTTCATGATAAACTATTTCATCGTTTCAACTATTTCTCCTCCGAAAATGCAAGTAAACTCACTTGCGTAGATATACTGTCTTTTCTTAAGGATATCTATCAATATCACTTTCCTATTTATGACGTGAAGAGGCGATTTTATCGTATGCTAAATCGTTGTTCGTCTTTCTCTTCCTCATCTGAATGATTGATTTCCCCATCTCTAAATCTTATACTATTCAATAGTGACTATTGTACATGAATGTATATCAACACTTAAAAAAATAATGAAAACTATGATGAAAGAGTAGAGACTAAACATTTAGAGATTGACGGAAACTCATTTAACTATCTAGATAATTATTAATAGTTATTAATGAATAATAAGATTTACTTTTAACTTAATTCCAGATTCAACAATTCGTCAATGAATAGTTTAATACGAATAAAAAATTAATTAATTACACTTTAACCCACGAGATCGAGATAGAAAATCTCCTATGTCATAAATTAGAGAAGAAGATTGGAGATTTAAGGTGAATTGTTAGTAACTATTATTATTATCTACTACTACTACTACTACCGCTTGTCATTTTTTAGTGATGATCTAATAATATTATGGAAATTGTGTATATAAAAAAAACATTGTTGTGGTCAACTGACTTTTTTCCATTAATTTCAACAAGGCGTTCATGACGTCTTTCGAATTGATTGCCTCCTGGACTCCGTGTAGCTCTTTTCCTGTGTCCGATGTTCTCTCCAACATTTCTTCCATTACTTGTGATAATTTGTCTTGATTTTCCTTTACTTGATCGAACCGCGTATTCACCTCCTTGGTGAAATGTGCCATATTGTCTTTCAGATTTACATCAAGTCGGTGTAGTTCTCTTCTCATTTCTTCCATTTTATCATCCCATGACATACCTGTGAACGTATTATACAGCCCCAGTGCTGCTCCTGCTATAGCTGCAAACGCGATGCCCAACTGTCGTGTTGATTTTGATTGCGAACTAACTGCTATTGCCGGGGTTAGTGATTGCCATACGTTCATCAGATCGTTGTCCAAGAGTGCCTGTTCTGAGAGGTTGAAATTTACATGCAGTAATTCAATTATCATTTTATCGAATTTATGAATTCGTTTCTTTGGAGTCATTACGACTCCGGTTTCTTCCCAGACTTTTTCTTTAGGAAGCCCATTGGTAGGATTCTCTGTCTTTGTTGCATCTCTCTCTAGCACTCTGCTTGATATTGGGGTGGCTGTACTGATGTGCTAGAGAGAGATGCAACAAAGACAGAGAATCCTACCGCTATCGCTTTGATGAATAAAATGAATTGCATAATTGTTCCATTTTGATTCTCATATTTATAGTCGTTCCCAAAGGTACACAACTTCAGAATATATACCGGACCATCTCACACTGGACAAATTGAACGAGTTGGTGTAAGTTTACATAACCGGTTAAGGTCGACATTATCAAATCGGGTCGTTAAACATTGCTTAGTTTCATACCTGATGTTTCAACTTCCTTCATTTGCATATTATAGGTCGTTAACCGGTTGACTTTTTTATCGTTGTTGATAGGTCACGTATTAATGGTGTGAGTTACATTCTGTCACTTAACGAGGACTTTGCATAAATTATAGAAGCGTTCCGTACCGTATAAGTTACGTTCTGTAACTTAACTAGAACTTTAAATATTTTGTGAGTTTGTAGAATCGTCTCCCCGAACGATTTCTGCTTGGAAAACTGAGTTTTGAATAATAAACGGCCGGTAACAATTTGGAGGTGCCATAATTATTTTTGGATCCATCGCAGAGACTTCTTCGGTCAATACTTTCATACTTTTATGGAGAGAATCTATA
>JALJEE010000630.1:0-16325 GCA_023231475.1 Seison nebaliae
GATTCGGAGAAGCACCTAAAATTGATCGAATTATTAACTAAATTTTTAGTTAAGAAAACTACGAGTTAGGCATTTATAGTTTTCAATAATTTGTTTGGTGTTCCTCTAGGCTATCGATTATTGAGAGACGAAGATTTCATAGAAATGAATAAAATACTTGGTTTCAACGTTCCCTCATACAAAGAATTAAAAACATGCATGAATCACCATTTTCTATCGATAAAACAAAACATAAAGAATCAACTTTCTTCCGTGATTTCAATTTGTATACAGTGCGACATGTGGAGTCGTAAAAGCTGCAACGAATCCTTCATTGTCGTTTGCGCAACACCTTTATCAACAGCGTTCAAATCTGAGCAAATTTGTTTCGCGCTTAAACCTTTAAATTGACCGAATGCATGAAATATTGTAATTTTTTCAAATTTTTTTGCACTATCTTTAAGAGCTTGAATAGGGTTATTTTGTGATACCCACCGTTACAAAAGATACTTCATAGAACAGAAGTTATGACCTGTTTTATAAAAACGTAAAAGTGTCCGATTACTTTAAATTCCTAATGTATAGATGAATGCCTTCATATTACTTCCAATTTGAACATTATTTCTCTTATTCCGAATTATTTACGAAGTGAAATCGATCTAGGAAAGGAACTTTAAAGGAAAAATTAAATAATTGGGAGAATATCGTCATAAATTTAGACGACCCAGCCATATAAATAAAGGAAGTTTTTTTGTCCGTACATACCATACGACCAATGATCGTTCTGAAGAATATAACGACGGATAACTAGTAAGTCCTTCGAAATGATAAAAGGAATTTCGATAATATAATTACCAAACGATTAAATAAAGAGAAGAAAAACAACCACTCTCTACCGTGATTAACTGGGCGTTTTATATCAAGTGTAGGTCATTTGGTAGACGGAATTATTTGGTAGACCGACCAAAAAATTAAATTGAAATTTTATTTTTAAATAGAAATAATAATTTAATCAGGATACAGAGCAATATAATTTAGAATTATAGAAAAATATATACAATTATTGAGTGAATAACATAAAAATCAAACAATTCTTTCTATTTGATAGTCACTGGAAATTCTTAAATGGGATTACTGAAGAATAGTGATCACAAAGAAAAGAATGGTTAATGTTAAAGATGATTCCGTCTTCATTCCCAATGATCGTTGGCTCCCTACTATTTCAAAAAGAATTATATGTCACATAATGGTAAAAAAAATTGAAAATAAAATATAAACATTTGTGTCTTATTTCATCATTGTACATTTTCCTTCCAAAAAATTCAGTTTTCAATCTGTTAACTGGCTTACGGTCTAGTAGACATTTGGGTATAATGTCAATGGTCGAAATTGCTATTGGTTTCCATGTATTATCGATGCATTTCCAATGTTTAAACATTTCACTTTCTAATCGATAACCTGTCCGATTAACACATGGTTTTAAGATAGAAGAACTATAAAATGGACCTTTGAAGCATGAAACTTTTATTTCAGAATTAGAAATTTTCTCCACCCATCCCCCGCTGATTTCGGGAAGAATACAATCGGTTACTATAAATTATCAATATTTTGGATAGATATAAAATTTGAGATTAGAAATCTAAAATTAAAACTTTTTCCTTTCGAATATGCAGAAGTCAACATATCCGTTAAATGTTGATCAATTCGATTGATTGATAAATCGGATGAATCTAATTTCCATAATATAATGAAATAGAAATAATTTTAAATATTTAGAACCTGTTATCACATCTTCAATGTTATACCACTTTTCGAATGGAGTTAAATGAAAATGTTTCTAAAAGATAATAAAAAAAATTTTGAAAAGAAACAAAATTATTTCGTTGAAACCAATGACGCAGATGAAAAGAGAATGCCAATATTAGATTTCTCGTAGAATATTTGAAGACCAATTTGCAATTTCCTTAAATTTATAGAAATTCTTTGGATTTTGTTAATATCTTCGTATTTCTTCATTATAATATCGCCATCTATTTATTTAGTGAAATTGATTGGTAAAAATTAATTTAACGGGAACCTTCTGAAAAATAATTTTCCGTTTCGTTGAACAGTTTATTCCAACCAACACGATTGATATGAAGATCCAAATCGAACAATTCTAATCCGTTTGTTAATGACAATTCAATGATCGCTGAATTAGATGTTACTCGAATTTTATTAACTTAAAAAAAATTCATTTTTTTATCTTCTAATTAAAAAAAAGAGTAACTTTTTCCATTTACAAAAAATAATCGGATGCGATTTTCCTTATGATTTATTAAATTAATTTCTTCGCTAAATGACCATGGGCTATTTCGGGATTGAGTATCAATTTCATTATTTTTATTGAACAGTTTATATGTTAGCGGATTACCAGAAAATGAAACTATAATAATTTTACCATTTAAAATGAATAATATTATCAAATGGAAGAATAAGTAACTTGTAAATGGCATATCATAATCAGTACAACTTCCAAAGTCGTGTTGTCGTAGAAAAGAGCTGCAAGTAGTTTTCTTGCAAGCATGTCTACAACAATGGAAGTATGGAACTATATCATTCTCCCAATGAGACAATTGAGGAATACTTCCCCTCTCGTTATATGGCCAATTTCCGAAAATAGATGAAGCATCTAAGGTGGAAGTCTGTTGAAAAATAATGAAATGAATAATGAATGATATTGAACATTAGGAAAACTTCTCTTAAATTAGAATCGTTTAGTAGATTTCCATTAATTCCATAACAACATTGACTACCTGCACCGTAATCACTAAAGAAATTACAAAAGACATTTACTTGATCGATGTCCTTAAAAGTAATTTAACTTCAATTTAATACTTCTAATACAATGGATAGCAGATTGATGATATTGACAATTATCTAATTTGTCATTATTATATTTATTACATTCCTCATCAGTTATAAAATTTGTGTTATCAATTTCTGCTTGATAAATTGTGCATGGACATTTCGGTACAATTTCCTTAATTTGTGACATTCGATCTTCATTCTTTTCTCTTCTTATCCAATTGTCACATTGTTTCTCCGGCCAACTGGCGAATGAAGGACAGGTTGATGGATAAAAAACCGTTTGAAATCCTTTAATCTCTTCTTCTAATTGTTCTCTCAACCAATCCAGTGTAAATGGTTTACTCCAAATTGTTCTAATGTTAAAATTAAAAGGAATTGTGATAAAATAAAATTGAACTTCTTCACTGGAGGTCCTCGATAGGCTTCGGTGGATGGAACTTGCATTTCTAATGCAAAAATTCCGATATTAAATTCTTCAATTAACTTCCTATAATTTTTCCCACTCTGTCTTAACTTTCGAAGTACTTGATGTGGAGTGATTGAGATATATCCTTCTTGAAGTGATACATCATTCACAATGGTTGTTAACAATGTTAATTTTTTATTTCCCACTTCAATTGATGATCGATATCCGAAGAGAACTAAATGAGATTTATGTATCATCAATCCATCAGTATTCCATTTCATCGTAAGTCGAGAAGGATTTAATGACAACCAATTTTCCATATCAACCAAATGAAGTTTTGAATTAACATCATTCGGTTGATTTACATAATATCTCAATCTCAATTGATGATCAATTTTTGAATCCTCAACGAATAAATGAACATGTCCAATTGTAAATATTGGCGGTGTTGAACATCGAATTTTATATTTATTCAATCGTTCTCCATAAACATAATGTCGATTCTTATCCAATTTCGAATGTGGTACAATGAAATTGCAAGTGATTTGACTATTCGTAAAATTCGTACAAAGACCAGAAGCCTCGATAATATTGCCACCAAACATCGAACCCATTTTGGGACCGTAGGCCATTTCTCCAAAAGAATTGATGGAAAGTTTCTCTTGACAACTCGCTTCAATTATATCTTTCCCATCAATTTGATAAATATAATATTGATAATCTTCTTTTATTATATTGCCATTCTGATAACGTTCAGTTACATCTCCATATCTCAATTGATCATATGATTCGGTGACGATCGATTTATGTTTCGGATAGAATTGATTATCATTCAATAAGAAACAGAATTTTGAATCTTTCTTAAAACATCCAATTATCAAGAATGTATTCCCCTCCCTGTCATCGGTTAAGAAGAGTTCTTCGTCAATAAATTTATCATCCAATTTCCATCGGATGGATAAGAATCGTTGATGTGAAAATGATTTTGAAAAGGTGAAAAATTCATTGATATATTTCAAAAATTTTAAATGAATATCTTGTAATGTTTCAATAGTTTCGATGATGGGAAACAAATTACAGTTGTCTACACGACTAAACAATTGGAGTGATATAGATGTTCTTTGAGACGCCGAATTGCCAAATGTCACATATCGTACATTACATTTATTACTGACGACTTTAGTTCGGATTGAATTGATGAAACTTTCTTGAATAATAAAATTTTGTTTCAAATGAACCTTTTTCGAATCAGCTCGAGCTCTTCTTTCTTTCGAACGAATCGGCCAATTGGCTGAATGAAAAGATTGCGCTTCCGGTTTTCTCACACTTAACCAAGTGACATTAAATGGAACAAATTTTCGTCTAATTGATCTTGAGGACGGGTGATATCGTCGTAGTGATGGATAAGGCCAAAACGAATAGGAATTATGGAAATGATTATATTCATACAAATCCACCGAAAACGGTAAGAAGAATAATAAGATTAGTAAAAAATTCATTACAATTTTTTTACTACAACCGATTCTAGATTGGAAATAAAAGTGAATGAGAGGGAGAGATAATTGAAAAGTTTTCGAGAAATAATAATCGTATAATAGTTTCTTTTCATTTATCCTTATCGATTGAAGTATTATTATTTATCAATGTTCCCAGACTTTTAATTGAGAAACGTCTTGAAATGTATAATTGACTGTTCCCATTCTTTCCCGAAAGATTGCTACCAGGAAGGAAACGATTTAAGGAAAGAAATGTTGATAGCAACCACATTTCCCGAACTCGAACTCTTATTCCTCCAATCGACTTAATGTTCCAACCAACCGATACGAGACATCAGTTATTTAATTTGTAAATAAAATTACATTAACAATAAATACATTTGAGGTAGAACTGAGAATTCATTTCACCCAATTCTGAATTACTATTTCAAACATTCGAAATGATAAACAAATACAAATAATATTACCAGTCTCTTGTGAAAGAGTCGAACGAAACGAAAGATAATACTAATAATTGCTCATTATTGAAGAATGGCGGTGATGATACGAAACTGATAAAAATCAAATTAATATTTCAAAGATTATTTCATAAAAAACGTGTTACCGACATCCCTGAAAGAGAATGAGGAACACTCGGATTAAACAAAGTTAATCAACAAGGACGATTGGAAGGTTAAATGTTGTGCTCCGCACAGTTGATCCCCAACTATTATCCATTAGCAATATTTGGAAATTGCTTAAGATGTTTTGAAGAGAAACAAATGTATTCAAAGTAGTTACATTACAGGAAAGAATTAATTTCGATTACCAACATTTATTGCACAAAATATTCAATTACGTATTAGAATATTTGTTCAAATGGTTTTCCTTAAAATTTCGTCGAAATCTTTGAACTTCACATTGTACATTGATGAAGATGGATGCTACGATATAGTACCATATCGTATCGGAAAGATAAATAGGAACAAAAAGGCAATTAGTGAGGCATAAAATTTAATCATCATTGAAACATTCCCCATCGTTATTTGAGGTAAGAGAAGTTGAGGAATTATTTCATTACCATAAAGGTAACCATCGATGTGCCCGAACAATTTCCTTAAACTATCTCTAACAGATAACGAATGTTCCTCTCTCATTTAAGGTTTTTTAATGTTATTACTAATAACTAATCATCATTGTAATAATGATAATTATTTTGGGAATAATTGGTACAAAATTGAAAAAAATTGTTGTTCAAAGATTTGTTCATTCATTAAAAAATAAATTGGTTAATGATATTAAAATTCAGTAGGGAAATAGGTGAAAGCTGAATCATCATCAACCACCAAACGACACAAAGATGAACTATTAAAAACAGTTTTCATTTTTTTCTTATCGCCACTTCACTGTAATGAGTTGAGACGATGTTTGAGGTGAAATGGTAGAATGACCAAAAATTAGACGAACTTCCGTCAAAATTGTATAATCTTTTATTGTTGACTGAAATAATTGAAATAAGTTTTTTAACGTTACCATTTCGGTCTTCTATTAGAAAGTTTTCACTTAAGTTGTCGAGGTCGAACTTATTTTTTGAAAGAGAACAGAAAGAAAGTTAGTAAATAAAAATGATGATAGAAAATCTTCATTTCGTCCATGCGTATTCACTTTTTCTTATCGATGTTCTATTTCTTTTTCCTATTCCACTTACTTCCGTCTTATACATCATCACGATTATTGTTCCTCCCCCGCTGTATATCCGATCTTCTTATGGTGAAAGCGTTACAATTGGAAACTCGTCTCCTTGTCTAAATTTTGATTGAAGAAAGGAGAAGGAACAACAGTTGCTTGAGTCGACCAAATTACTCCTGTACTTTTTCACCATCCAATTTTTCTTCTACAATGAATTACAGCCCGTACACAGTTAGATGGATAAGACGTACGGTTTTATTTCGTAGGAATAGGACTGGCTACACCATACGAGTTAGACCGTACGAGAGAAAGAATGAGAATTGATCGGAAATTGAAAAAAAAATAGAATAAGAAAAAAATGATAAATTTTTCTTCATACACTCCACCCGCCGACCACAATATTGTTTTATTGTAATATTTCCTTCCTATCTCACGCTACCTCGTACTTCAGCGCGAGTTTGACGGAAATGGAAGACGTTGTTTGTTTGAAGATCAGCTCATCAATATGATTATTATCGAGATAAGAAATATGAACGGGAAAAGTAACATTTATTTGTAGGATATTATCTGAGATGTAAAATTTGTTAATATCCATTCCGTTACTTATGAACAACAATAAGAAAAAATGTTGAGGAATTTCTATTCGTTTTTACTTGCCATGGACGATGTTCGAATGATTAACATAGATTAAATCGTCGCCATCTAGACATATCTCACACAAACTTGTAATTTACACGCTCAATCAGCGGTTGATCGAATTCATTTTATCTCAAATGAAATTTTCTTCTGAAAAAAAATCATATTAATCTTCGGAGAGTGTTCCTTCCATTATCAGAACATTAAACATTTAATACAATGAACTAATATCGTTTGACAGAAGCGAAGAATGATAGAATCGATGAGAATCGACAAAAAAAATTTCAGACAATAAATATTATTCACTTGATTTATTCCATTATGAATGGAATTGTAATTCGAACAATAGCTTCCGGTTTTCACGTGTCGTTTTGGACATAAAAGAACTTCTTATTAGGAATTGAAATGATGGAGGAGGAATGTAGTCTAATCATAGAATAATTATTAATCTGATTTATTTCTTCATTAAACTTCGACAGCAAATCATTGGTAATAAAATGATTTGTCTACAATTAGTTTCGATGAATTGATTAATATGAATAGTATATATTTGTCGATTAATTAGAATCAATTAACATAAACGTTCGATCCGTTTAATAATTATTTATCATACATTTAGAATATTAATTCAATTATTAGAATATCCATCGATCTCATGTGATAATCTAATTTTTTGAAATGTTTCATTTGAATTCATAAGGATAAAAAGAAAGAAAAATAATTTTTGAATGGGAACGAAAAGAACTTCATAAGAAGAGGAAAGATCAGTATTATTATCGATTATCGATTCAAAAAATAAATTACTAATTCAGTTCTCCTCCTCTTCATACTCGAAGACATGATCTAATCTATTAAAAGGAACATCATCTCATCTCATCATTAATTAAGTGACCTAGATAAGTTATGATGTCAATTGCATAATCGATCTGACAATTTGGTTAAACTTAAATCATCTCCAATGGACTCATCTCCGTCATTTATAATTAACAAACAAAATTGATAGCTATCAATACAATATTACATAAATGACAATTTCGATTGAAATATTTCAGTAAATTCTTGAATTATTTTTGAAAATTAGAAAAAGTAGATTGAGAAATTCCAGAAAATTTAGTTTATGGAAAAGGCGATCAACCATTTTGGATAGTGTGATAGTTTGATAGGAAATTAGATAATGTTAGATAAGATAAGAAATATAGGAAATTGAAAGTTTCAACAAATCTTGTTAATCAATTTAACCTCATTAACTTCTCATTCAATCAAACGGATTCTTTCTCATTAATGTTTTCGATATAGATCATTAATTTTAATTGTCATTTATTCGCACAAACGATAAATGATTATATAATTGATAGGACAACACTAACTATAAGTAAGTTGAAGAGAAGTATCATTAGAGAAGGTGAATTTGTCGATATGAAATTATCTCGAACTGAATTGAAAGTGAAGAGTTAGTATGATTCTATTTAAATTCATATTAATAATAATATATATCACAATCGAACTTTGATAGTAACATTTCGAGTTCATTTGGGAACTATTCTGAATGTGATTACGACAGATGCCAAGATGATCATATCATTCAGAAAAAAAAAAACGATATTACAATCATCGATCTGATTGATACTATATCGGATTACAAGTGAACCTATCGATGGGGAGAAATTGATGTAGTTACTTCCTGCTTCATCCCCTAAATAACTGTTGAAATTTATCGAATAATATTCATTACCGATCCTCATACTTTCCATTATCAATTTACAACAAATAAATTTAACGAAGAAATTGTTTCAACATCAACCGAATTAAACAAGAAAAAAAAACTTTCTCTCATTTCGACAAGTTACAACAAAGGAAGACAATATCAGACTTGCTTCTCTTCTTCTTTTCACTCGTCTCTTCGTTTCGACACAAATCTTCTCTCAATTCTCCGATCATGTCAATAGGAATAACAATGTTTGTGAGATAGAGAGAGAGAGCCATTGGTCAACTTAACGAATATTTCTTTTTGAATGAATACTTCAAATCTGAACATAATAGATAAGTTAATTGAGATGACTGATGAAAGTCGGTAAATCCTTATCAATTTGATAATCCAACAAGACAATAGTGAAAAGGATTAGTGTGAAGGAAAAGCATGTATTAGAATCAATTGACAGATTCGTCTCCAATATGTAAATATACCGTCTTACTCACCATAATACTTTCATATACTACTTGTACAACTATTGTTATTATTGTTACTACGAGAAAAAAGAAGAGTTGAGGATTATTTACCAATTCTGATAATCTGAACTTATTTAGTGGAATTATTGTGTGAAACTATAAAAGAAATGTCTAATGATCTTCCAGTGATAATATCGATAGTTCTTATAGTCTTATAATATTAATAAGAGAAATATCATCAAAAAAAAAACTGTTCCAGGAGACACGGTAGTACTAATATCAGTAACAGAAATATTAGTAATAAGTAGCAGCATATTTGAAAGAAGGAAGAAAAACGAACGAAAACCTCATCATCGACACCGAACTATTAATATAAACAAAACATCTCTCTTCCTATAAACTATCCTATTATCATTTGATGCAACTGCTCTCGGTACACACTCTCTCAATGTCGTTAGTAATATATTGAATTATATACCTTGACTCTATCTAACCGTCAAATGAATGCCAATTAAGGATGTTACCACTCATCTATATTTTACTCTTTTTTTATCTCCTTTCTATTACTCAACGTTTCCTGTTTAAATAATTCATTAAACATTTTATTGTTTCCAATGTTCGTCTACAGATATTGAAGATACTTCTCTTATTCCTTCCCTCACTTCACTATACCTTTCCCTTCCCCGCCTTACAAAATTCGAATGAATCTGCATTACTAAACTCGTTTCTATCGACATTAACATAATGAAATTTTTATTTCTTGAACATTCATCTCAATCATGATCGATAAGGAAAAGAATATAAAGATTTCATTGATCTTTATTTATGATATCAATGAAAAAATGATTCGTGCTTCGATTCGTTTATCTGTTCGATTTGGCAACACGTTCAAATTCATCTTTCTTCTTGATAGCATGAGAGTTGGATGATCCCTGTAATTCATGAAAGAAAAAGAAACAAGAAACAATATTAATTTTATCATAATCATTCACTATTAAAATATTTCTTTCTATTATTCATCTCCATCTAATGAAGAACTAGAAAATTAATTGGAAATTTCTCTCCTTCCTCTTCCTAATCGTTTTAAGGAAACGATTAAGATGATGAAATTTATAAAACATTGATCTCTAAATCATGATTTTTTATGAACAAAAAGAAAATCATCTTCTTCATCTCATAATATTAAAAATTTCCAATTAAGAGAATAAGAGGAAGAAATCTCAATTGAAATTCAATTAACCTTTGATGCATTGATCAATTCATCGGCCAAACATTCAGCAATAGTTTTCGTATTTCTGAAGGCGTATTGTCGAGCACCGGCACATAAGAGAAAGATGGCTTGATTGACACGTCGCAGAGGAGAAACATCAACGGCTTGTCGACGTACAGTTCCGGCTCGACCAATTCTAGTGGAATCTTCTCTTGGTCCCGAATTCACGATGGCTTTAATGAATATTTCCAATGGATTCTTTTAAAATTATCATTTAAACTTTTTTCTTTAAATAATTAAAATAAACTTCATTCGTAATCAATTTAATGATTTCAAACGCATGTTTCACAATTCGAACAGCCATCAATTTCTTTCCGTTATTCCTTCCATGCATCATCAGTGAACAGACTAATCGTTCAACAATTGGACAATTGGCTTTTCGGAATCGAGCCACTTGCCATCTACCAGCTGAATGCGGCAAAAATTTGATGTAAGGATTTTTCGTTTGAATATAATTCTTCAACGATAAATCCGTCGGAGAAATATCGTCATAACTCCAATTTTGGAAAAGACGAATTTGGATATCTTGCTCTTCAACCTTTGACTCTTCAACCGTCGTTTGGTTTTCATCTCCACTGTCACCCCATCCTGCTTCACTCATGGTTAGTTGAGATAATAATAAAAGGAAAACTGATCTAAAAACATAGGAAAAATTGAATGATAAATCATATTACACACTAAAAATTTCTCTGAGAATCTTTTTCCATTTATTTCTTTTGATAAACTCCACACAAAATTTAACTGTTATTGTTAATAATAGTGTAGGGAACACATGGAATGAATAAGCTTACAATTTGAATATTTTGGAAAATTGAAAAAAACATTTTTTTTCCAAAATCCAATTTCTTTCCATTTTCGTATGTGGATGATAAATTGAGTGTATAAAGCCGATTTCTACGTTGTCAATTTGGAAAATTTTTCATTAGGAATTATTCATTTTTATGATTTCTATTTTTTGTTTCCTAACTTTGAATTGACATTTATTTCATTGAAGTAAGAAGAAAATGAATGATACAATATCAACTGTCATCAATGATGATACAATCGGAGAAATACCAATGTCTCGTCCAATGCCATTGACAGCATCCGATTATACTTCCATCTTCACCACTTTGGCATTCTCGATTATATTGGCGGTGGTACTCATCGTATTTATCGAATGGAAGAAGAAACAGAAATGTCAAAAACAAAAAATGACGTCAATGTCAATGAGTCCCTCTCCCAACAATGGAATGGACAAGAAAAAATAAAATAAATTCAAAAAAAAACTTTTTTTCTAAACAAAATTGGCTTTTATCAGATAATTTTCACAATCAAAAAAATTTTTTTACAAAATTCTATTCTCAAATTATCGTTTCTATTTCGTTTGGTGAATCTGAATATTTTTTTCTACTCCCACAATTTTAACATCTACTTCATTTTATATGATTCATATTTCCATTGGATGAATGATTAGAACTATCAATTATTCTTTTTAGAGAAATATTTCATCATCATCATTTGAAGACCGTCAAGAAGAAAAATGTTGGCGAGTTTAAAAAAGGAATTGAAAGAAAAAGAAGGTTCACATTGTTGTTGAAATGAACCATTCCATCATTTAATTTAGCAGCATCTTCAACGATGTATCAGAGTCTCGATCGTACCACAGTGTTACAAGAGGCGAAAGTATTCAATGAAATGCCACTGAATGCGAAACGATGTTCATTAATTTTAACAAAGATCATCTATATTTTGAATCAGGTTAAATCTCATAATCTCAAAATCCACATTTCTTTCATCTGAATTCCTTTTATTCGATTCTTCTACTACCAAATGGAATACTATTCGCTTCCATTGATTAGTATGAATCAGTAAGTCATTTAATATATTTCTTCTTATTTTGTGTCTGGGAATTTTCTGTTTTCTTTATTCATCTTCATCTATTCACTAAAATTCTTTCAATTCAATTATTTTTCACACCAATTATCTTTTCTCCTTTTCTGCTCATGATTTCTTTTTTAATATATTTGAAATTATATTAATAAAATTTTATTTTATTTCATTTTAGGGAGAAGCGATCGGAAGTCGAGAAGCTACAGAATGCTTCTTTGCAATGACGAAATTATTTCAACATTCCGATGTTCTATTTCTTTTCTATTTTATTCTATTAATTTTATTTTATTTTTCTCTCACAACAATATCAGTCAACAATGCGACGATTAATGTATTTGACTATAAAAGAATTAGCACCAATAGCACAAGATGTCATAATTGTAACGAGCAGTTTGACGAAAGATATGATGGGAAAAGATGAAGCATTCCGAGCACCAGCTATTCGAGCTCTCTGTCGAATAACAGATAGTTCTATGTTACATTCAATAGAACGTTATTTGAAACAAGCAATTGTTGATCGATCTCCAGCGGTTGCTTCTGCTGCATTGACATCCACTTTACGTCTCGGTCAATCGGCACCAGATATTATAAAACGATGGTTAAATGAAGTGCAAGAAGCATGTAGTAGTGATGATGCGATGGTTCAATATCATGCATTAGGACTTCTTTATCAAATGAAGAAACATGATAGATTAGCAATTAATCGTTTAGTAACTAAACATTCTCGAACTTGTAGTACTCGATCACCAATGGCCATGTGTTTCCTAATTCGAGTTGCTGCACAATTATTTGATGAATCAGGTGGGGAAAATACGACATTGAAAGATTTTATTACGATGGCTCTTCGAAATAAGAATGATATGGTCGTTTATGAAGCAGCAACCGCGATTGTTAATTTGAATAATGTTTCATCGACTCTCTTACAACAAGTTGTTGGTGTGTTACAATTATTGACAGGCTCATCGAAACAAGTCATGAGATATGCAGCAATAAAAACATTGAATCGAATTGCCATCAAATATCCTGAATTAGTTTCTACAACGAATAATGATCTGGAAATATTAATAAATGATTCGAATCGTTCTATTGCCACTTTGGCTATTACGACTCTATTGAAAACAGGTGGGGAAAGTGGAGTAGAGAAATTGACGAAAAAAATTAGTAGTTTTATGACAGATATTTCAGATGAATTCAAAATTGTCGTAGTTGATGCAGTGAAGAGTCTTTGTATGAAATTTCCGAGAAAACATCCAGTTCTCGTTAATTTCTTAGCAGGAATGTTGAGAGATGAAGGTGGATTTGAATATAAAAGAACAATCGTCAATACAATTATTTGTATAATGGAAGATAATCCAGATTCTAAAGAAACGGTACTCACTCATCTTTGTGAGTTCATCGAAGATTGTGAACATACTTCACTCGCCACAAGAGTCCTTCAAGTTCTAGGACGTGAAGGACCGAGAATGTATTGCGCATCGAAATATATTCGATATATTTATAATCGGATCATTTTAGAGAATACAACAATTCGAGCGGCAGCTGTTTCTGCTTTAGCGCAATTCGGTGCATCAAATGAAGCATTATTACCAAGTATTTTAACCTTACTAAAAAGATCGATGTTGGATTCGGATGATGAAGTGAGAGATCGTGCTGTTTTCTATTTGAATTCTCTCCAAAAAGAGAGTGAAGAAAGAGAGAAATTAATGTCATCATTAGATGTGAATCCACAAGTGTTAGAGAAATATCTTTATGAATATACAAAGCGTTCAATGAAAGATTGTGAGAAAGAATTTAAATTAGATAATGTTCCCAAAATTATTTATGATGATCATAAAACGAAATCTGGTCAAACTGGTCCATTGGGCGATGTTTCATCCACCATTAATGCGTCATCATCTGCAACACAAATCGGTTCGACTGGATTAAATAAATCTTCCACTCAACAACATAATTATGTGACAGACTTTTTAACGAATGAACATTTGAGAAATCTTAATGATACTTTATTCCATTCATCCGTCCAACCAATCGTTCTAACAGAAAGTGAAGTAGAATATACTGTCGAATGTGTCAAACATATGATGAATAATTTCATCGTATTTCAATTCAATATCGTCAATACGATCGAAGATCAATTTTTAGAAAAAGTTTATGTTGAAATGATTTCAAATACAAATGAATTAACATTCGTCAAATATATTTATTGTGAGAAGTTGTCCTATCAAGAAACAGGTATTTGTTATGCTATTTTCAAATTATCAGATAATGATTCGGAGAATATGGGAATAATGTATTCATGTAACTTAAAATTCGTTGTTCATGATTGTGATCCAGTTACTGGAAAAGTGGATGACGATCCAGGATATGATGATGAATTCAATGCAGGAAAAATTGAATTAACATTAGCTGATAATATTCATAAAGTCAATAAGCTTAACTTTGATTCGGCATGGAATTCACTCGCGAATGAATTAAAGAATATTATCGCACTCGAATCAAAGTCAATTCCAGAGGCAGTAGGAGACATTATCAAGTTTATTGGAATGCAACCATGTGAACATACGGAGAAAGTGTCGTCAGATAAAATTACACATATGCTCCTTTTATCTGGCGTGTTTCGAGGTGGTCATTCCATCTTAGCGAAATGTCGTCTTGCCATGAATCCAATTGATGATGGTGCTCCAACAGTCACAATGCAAATGACAGTTCGATCATCCGACAATTTCATTTCACAAATTATTACTAATGCTATCGGATAGATGATGATCCCATCAATTATAGGAAGAACATTCATTATTTTATTTAAATGAAAAATAAATTATTCATTCATTTTCAATTAATTTGCTTGGAAGATCTTTTTTCCTTATGAACATTTTTAAGAAGAAAAAAATAAATTTATTGTTTTTGTCAATATTCCACTATGAATAAATATTAACAATTGTAAGAAATGATTAATAATAAGAAATGAATAGAAATTATAGGAACGTATTAGAAATAAATGGAAATTTTAAGTTTTCTCACAATTAATGTTAGTCAGATTAATTTTACAAAAATGTTAATTTGTCACCTAGAAGTGTAAAACTTGTAGCGGGTAATAGAAATTTGTCGTCGGTTCTCTCGGAATAAATTGGACATTGTTTGAAATGACAAGGCGTTTCTCTCCACAAATATCGGAGTCCTATGGAATTGATCAATGAGACATTATGAGAATGAAAAAGAAACGAACCTAAAATATTCTCCATAAGACAATCAGAAATATGAATAAAGACGGTAGATTTCCATGAGAATATTTTATTTTCACTTATCCAACTCGATGACGAACTGTTTCTACAATCATCTAAAGAATTTGAACAACAAATCTTAAACAAAAAAAAAATTTAATTATTTAAAATTTTTAATGGAATTAATAACTTCAAATCCGACAGCGGTCGTTGTATTTAAATGAACTTTCATTTGACGATATTCATCTTCCACATTCGAATAATCGATTTGAATTTCATTCTTGTTAAATTGGATTGCTGATGGAAATGGACCGTTGCCAATATGAAAAGTTTGAGATGGATCGAGTAAAGACGAATATGCGTCAATTAATCTCTCAGCAACATCAGTTTTATCTCTGGGATGAATAGGACCGTAAGGTGATTGAAAATCAGGTAAATCGATGGCTGATGCCATGAATGATTTAGGGAGATAAACATTGGGAACAGTTCCAATTTCACATGTTTGTTGCCATCGAATATCAGGAGTATGAGTAATTAATTTGAAATCATCATATATCGGTGCCAATTGAACGAAACCATAAGTGAAATCAGAATCGAACAATTCTCTCCATCTACTCACCATTTCTCTTGTTAAACATGAATATTTATTATGGAACATTGCAGCATTCTGTTCTCCTTGATACCATAATACTCCAGTTATGGATAAATTGAGAAATGGATGAATCATTCCATTCCATAGAACTTTTGGTTCATATATTTCT